>JAUMHQ010000083.1:18520181-18539898 GCA_032361165.1 Enteromius paludinosus
GTTCTCCCGGGCTCGCTCCCCTGACAGCATGCCAAACCCGCAAAATTACACTAATGAGGAAAGCGTGAACTCTTGAAATGTAAACGTTACCTGTTTCCTCTCTAACACATCTACACAAATGTTGATCACGCTGCAAACAAGACCAAATTATAATGTTATAAGAAACATAAAAGACTAATTCATTGTTTACCTGCGACTTTACTCTATGATCCGCTCACCTCGCCTCTTATCTGACAAGTTCCCGAGTTGTTCGTTCATCACGTGTCAGCCCCGAAACGTTAACCTATGCAGCCGGCTATACATAAAGCATAAATACATAACTACATAAAGCTTTCCTTATTAACAGAAAGCTGTGTTTTATCTGTCTCGCTCAACTCACAATCCAGTAATTAGTAGTGTGACAGCATGCAAATGATGGTCTTTAGGAGTCTGACTCGCTAATTAAAACCTGAACCCGTTAAAGCACATCAGCAGACAGATGTAGAAAAAGTGTGAAAAAGTGCATGTACTAAACAATTGTTTTTTTTCCGCATATTACATAATGAACATTTTATGTCACTACT
Organism: Enteromius paludinosus; assembly: GCA_032361165.1. Classification (NCBI taxonomy): domain Eukaryota; kingdom Metazoa; phylum Chordata; class Actinopteri; order Cypriniformes; family Cyprinidae; genus Enteromius; species Enteromius paludinosus. The sequence continues at coordinate 18,520,745 of JAUMHQ010000083.1, forward strand.
AAAAGTACACGGTACACAAGTACACAGCTCGTCATACCGTGGAACGGGAGTGGGACCCGTTATTTGCAAGCTTGGAACTCCGAGGACCTTCAGCAGCTCGACTGGCTGTGCTACCGGGACCGACTGGGTGGAAAACAGCACCTCTTGTTGTCTAAATGGGACAGACTGGGCATGAAACAGCCTCTTCGACTGTAAAACCGGGACCAACTGAGCTTTACACGGCTCGCTACACCGTGAAACGGGGCTAGGGCGCGTTATTTGTAGGTTTGAGACCACAGGGACTGATGACAGCTCACCTGGCTGCATCACCGGAACCGACTGGGTGATGAACCGGTCTCCTGATTTCAAAGATTTAGGTTTAAATTGCTTGCCATATTCCTTGCGAGTGGGGAGAGGATGTGAAACAGCGGGGGTTTTTGATGGCGCTAGCGCCCTCACTGGTGGATCAGGTACCGCGGATTCGGCCGCCATTTTGTGCGCGAACAGCACACGCCATATGACGTATCGAGTGCCAACCAACGAGTTCCTCTCCGTGTTCGTGGCACGGCGCTGACTCCTCGCACAGCGGCATACTCGCACATCCTCCTCCACCTCCCCTACGGTCAGGAGGACCCACAAAACTCTAATACAAAGTCAATAAGTCTTTCCAAAGGCCATTTGGGGTCCTCCGAGGGCAATTCACGCAGTAATTCTCGGTCCAATCCGGATAAGAAATACCCCGTAATAGTTTCCTGTATCCACATAGACTTAGTGTAAAACAGATATGAAGTCCTTCACGTAATGAATATTCTCGGTGCGAGCCTCGATTAAACCCCGCTGCTGGACTCTGTGTGACGGATCATTCTGTAAGGAATGAGGACGTGAAGCGTTCGAGTTCAAATGTAAAAGGTTTATTCAGGCTCAGGGTCAGGAAATGCAGAAATCGAGCACCAGCAAACTGAGTCAATGGAGGCATAGACAGAGGCAGAAACGTAAACAAAGCAATGGTCAAAATACAGTGAATCAGTCCTTAGGACGAGACAGAGAGGATATCCAGAAACAGGTAGAATTCGGCAACGAGTAAATCCAAGTGATAACACAAACTGAGATCAGGAACATGAATGAAACGACTAGGGTTGACGGCAAAACATAGAAAAAACAATGATCCGTCACAATAACAAACACTGAGCGGCTTTTATGCTAGAGAATATCCGTAAGGAAACAAGGAGGGCAGTGACAACAGTTTCAACATAAAAGTCCTACAGTGACAAACAGAGAAACGCACAAAAAGGAGTCCTTGAGCTGGAATGCCATAATCAGTTTCTAGCTGGCAGCTCCAGCTGGGCGTGACAGTGTGTCCAAACAGTAATGTATACTACTGTTTTAACACTTTTATGGTACCTTTTTTGCTTTGTTTTACTTTATTGTTATTATTATTTTATTTATTTATTTATTTATATTGGCTTTTCTGTTTGAAGGTTTTTCTTTTTAACATCTCCTTTGTCTTCTACAGAAAAAAAGACCTACACAATGATTAGTAATTTTGTGAACTGAGTGAACTGTTGCTTTAAAACCCAAATACTGCCCTAGAGCAGATGTAGGGCAAGAACAAACCTTTACCCGAGTGACTCCCAGCTTCAGTGTTTCTATTGTTGTGACCTGAAATCACAAGGAGTCTGTGGAAAAGCAGAGATGTGTTCTGGAGAGGCAGTAATTGCGGAGGCTTGTGACTGTGTGAAAGTGCTCTGAATGTGTGTCAGTCTCATCTGAGACATGAACAAAGACTCTGTTGTTGAACACAGAAGTTCAAAGGCATCGCTGGGCTCTAATGCCTCGTTTGAGCTCTGATGATGACAATAGAAGCTCCTATTAATGTTACTCCATCAGCAGCCTTACAACAAAAATACATAAAGCTTTCCTTATTAACAGAAAGCTGTGTTTTATCTGTCTCGCTCAACTCACAATCCAGTAATTAGTAGTGTGACAGCATGCAAATGATGGTCTTTAGGAGTCTGACTCGCTAATTAAAACCTGAACCCGTTAAAGCACATCAGCAGACAGATGTAGAAAAAGTGTGAAAAAGTGCATGTACTAAACAATTGTTTTTTTTCCCGCATATTACATAATGAACATTTTATGTCACTACTAAAAGTACACGGTACACAAGTACACAGTACACAGCTCGTCATACCGTGGAACGGGAGTGGGACCCGTTATTTGCGGGCTTGGAACTCCGAGGACCTTCAGCAGCTCGACTGGCTGTGCTACCGGGACCGACTGGGTGGAAAACAGATGTAGAAAAAGTGATGAAAAAGTGCATGTACTAAACAATTGTTTTTTTTCTGCATATTACATAATGAACATTTTATTTCAATTTTAAGTCATTTTAACTAAATGCATTAAGTATTGCATGAGTAGAATTTCAGCAAAGCATGATGCATATGTATATGTGGGTGTATGTTTTTATGCGTGAGTTTTGCACTTGAGTCACAAAAAGAAAAAATGCCATTAAGAAAGACTTGGTAAGTCAAATGGCATCGGTTCATTATTTTATAGTTTTTGTCGTTGTTGTACAAAGGGGAGCAAACAACAGCAACAACAGAAAAATAAAGTAACAATTTACTTTGCACTCGTTCTTACAGTACATTGTGGGATTGAATGAGTACAAGTGAGAAAGTATACTATGGTTTCGAACACTCAAAATGGTTGTCCCTTTAAATAGTGCCTTATTTGAGGGTATAGGAGGCGATTTCAGATATAGCCCAGTAGTTTAGTTAACCTTGTTTTTAATGTAAGCGCGGCCATGGCCATTTGTAACTTATGTGCGAGACTTCCGGTGTCATGGCTTTAGTTATTTTAGCGGTATCCTATAATTTGCTGCTTGATATTGCAAATATATTGTAATGAATTGTCGCTATTAACTTCTAAACAAGTGAAAAATGTCTATTATTTAGTTGTAGCCTAATAGGATTTTAAAATGTTACAAAATGTATTAAGTGGATGTGTTTGTCACAAAATTGCTTTCAAGAAGTGAACAAAATCTGACTCTCAATCCTCAAAACTATAATTTAAAAAAGGACTATATATTATATTTTCCTATATGACATTTTTTTAATCAATATTGTTACATAGGAATATTACACAGCTAAACATCGAAAGAAAAAAAACACACATATATTAACAAAAAAATAGCTAGGCCTTTATATTTTTGTGGGTCTCACCCCTGTGACGTCCATAAAGGTAAGACTCATGAATAAAATACAGGCCTATAATTTTTTAATGATGCAATCAAACAATCAAATGGATATATTTAGTAATATCAAATTCTTAAAAATCGAAAAATTGTCTTTCTAAAATTACAAAAACTTTGAATATAATGGCATGGGTATGGCAGGTATTTCAATATGCAGGTGATTTATGAGGACATTTCAGTCCCCGTAATTCAAAAGGCTTAAAAAACATACTAAATGGTGTTTTTTTTTTTTTTTTGAAAATCTAAAAATGCTCACAGTTTCCTGTAAGGGGTAGGTTTAGGTGTAGGGTCAGTGTAGGACAATACCACATACAGTTTGTACAGTATAAAAACCATTACGCCTATGGATAGTCCCCATAAATCACAAAAACCAACGTGTGTGTGTGTGTGTATGTAGTCCTTAATGCAAATAAGTGTTTCTCGCTCACTGTGACGTCTGTCTCTTTCTCTCTCTCTCTATCTCCCTCTCCGCGTTATTGCGCAACGAGGCGACACGAACGCACAGGACTTGAGTTAGGACGCATGAGTTCGGTTCCGTCGGAAACCCAGCAGGGAGTTCTGAATCAGATGTTGCTTGGAGCGATGACGGACAGCCAGGTGCACGCGCATCGCTCGTCCCCGACGCCGCTGGTCCTGATGCTGCGCGCGCGCGAGCATCATCATCGTCAGCAGCAGCTACATCACTGAGAGACGCTCAGAAGCTCGGATCGGATGAAGCGATGTCAGCCGCTGCCAGACCATTACCGACCCTCCTCCGAGCCGGCGAATGAACACTCATCCTTGGCGAAGCGCTTCGTCGTCACTAACCCTTGCGAGGACGCGGATCCGAGGCTTTGACTCCGCTTCCCAGTGCCTCGTGAGATTTGCGGCTTTTCTTCCACCTTCTGGAGACACTCTGGCGCTTTAATCTGGATATGTTGAAAGGCACGTAAGGATGGATGGGATTATTATTGTTTTGGGGGTCCTGACGCTCGTTTTGGAGGGCATATCGTGCCAGGGAGTGTATGGTAAGTGCCAGCAGCTCACAGATGCATTCATATGCCAGTCAACATTCCGTGTGTGCGTGTGAACAGGTGCCATTTCACAAACCATCCAGCATCAGATCTTCCCAACAACCGAGCCACAGGTTTTTAGTAGGGAAAAAAAACAAACATGCATTATAAACGCCAGATCCATCACTGACTAAACTTCTCGTTTAGAATGATAGAAAACACAAACGTTTTTATTGTAAAAGTTTTTTGGTTTTTTTAAGTGTGACATTTAGTCACATTGTGCAATTTCATTGCATGACATAGTTAAATAGTTTAATGTGTTCCCAGTCCACAAGAAAAAATGATGCAAATAGCCATGATATGTAATGTGCATGTTGCATACTAAACGGTTCATCCAGTTGTTTTCCTCATTTGATGAAAGTCTTTGTATTGCATTAAAGAAAGGCTGTAGAAATGCTTCAGCATTCCCAATGTACAAGGGAAAATCAAGCAAATGTGCAAATTGCATGCTAAACAGTTCATCCAATGGGTTCCTCAAGTCATTGCATTGCATTTAACAAACAGTGTGGGAATGCAACATTGCAGAAATGCCTTAATATTCTCAATACACAAGATAAAATAATGCAAATAGCAAGTATATCTATATAGTAAATGTGCATATTGCCTGGTCCTCCATTTGTTTTCTTCGTTTAATGGTAGTCATTGCAATGCATTTATGAAACACTGTAGAAATGCTTGGATAATCCCAGTGTACATGGAAAAATAACGCAAATATGCAGATTGCATGCTAAACAGTTCATCCACTGGGCACATCTGAATTGTGAAGTCGTAGCATTGCATTTAAGTAACCCTGTAGAAACGTAGCAGAAGTCGTTGCATTGCATTAAAGAAACATTTTGGGAATGCAATAGAATGTATTTAATTGCACTGAAGAAACATTGTAGAAATGCCTCAATCCACAAGGTAACATAATGCAAATAGAAAGTATATCTATTGCAAATGTCCCAGTTGCATACTAAACAGTTCACCCAACTGTTTTTGCATGCATTTAATGGAGAACACAGCATTGCATTAAAGAAACACTGTAGAAATGCTGCATTATTCCTAATGTAGAAGCAAAAATGATGCTTTGCCGTTCACCCATTGGGTTTTTTCACATTTAATGAATGCTGGCATTCATGCATTTAATTTGCATTAGAGAAATGTTGTAGAAAAGCTATACTGTATGATTTGAAATCTGAATGTGTCGGGCTCTAGCCTCTCCTTATCCAGCATTTTCATCGTGTACTAAGCAACTAGTGGCATTCTAGTAGTGTAGTGTGGGTTAACCAGAGCTCTGCATGACCGTGAGTCATAATGTGAAAAAGTCACGAGGGAAAACATCTAAGCATTGTTTACTGTGGGCCGCTGTTGCTCAGGGCCGATCTGACTGGATCACGGGTCACGCGTGGAGATGGTGGGCGTAATATCAACTAGATGGCTTTTGTTTTTGGAGTCGGTTCACATCGAGAGGGGCAGGCAGGATAGTGCACATGTGTCTCTCAGGGGCTAATAGGATAATAGAGTTTGGGCAGAGCCGGGTTTTGCTGATCCACGAGAATGCACTTTAAAATCAATGACTTCAGTGCCCGTGGAGGAATGGAAATGACAGCGTGAGATGCTGGTGAATGCCAACATGCTCAGAGACGCCCAGCAGTATATGCTTCCTAATTAGTGTTAATTATAGATTCGCTTCTAGTGTTTGCTGCTCACTGGACGCTTAGCAAGGGACACTTAAAGAAGTAGCTAACCAAAAGTAAAAAAAAAAGGGCTGGAAATGTGCTCACCCTCAGGCCATCCAAGGTGTAGATGACTGTGTTTCGTCATCAGATCTAGAGAAATGTGTCTTTGCATCAGTGTCTCAGTAATGGATGTGAATGGGTGCCGTCAGGATGAGAGTCCAAACAGCTGATAAAAACTTCACAATAATCCACACCACTCCAGTCCATCAGTTAACATCTGAAGACAAAAGATTAAACTATTACAGCATCATATATATATATATATATATATATATATATACTTATAAGCTTATTTAATGAGCTAAATGTAATGCGTATTTGTTAGTCATAAATTATTAAAATAAAGTAATTATCAATGGATTCCTATACAGCATTTTGCCAAATATATTTTGAATAAATGCTAAATGTATTTTGAAAACAGTGATGCTCAATTAAATATCTTATATGTGTGTGAACTAAGTTTATTTAGTTAAAAGTATGGACATTGTTAAAATATAAATGAATAGCAGTATTAAGTATTTATGAGATTCATAATTATCAATTATAAATATACAAACATGGTTATTGTGCATTTCACACATTCAGTGTTTAAGTACTGTTACAAAAAACATGAGCTGTTTTATTTATGTTGATCAGTTTGTTGTCTGTAAACCAAAGTTAGCACTGATCATAACGTAAGGCCTACTTTCCAACGAGGTCTTCCAACACAGACGACGTTTGCGTTTCAGTAATCGTGAGCTGAGGTGATGATAATGTCATCAAATCTGGAGGTTAGTGGTCACCTCAGCTGAGGTGAAATAAGGCAGTTTTCTCTTAATTTACAGTAGCTGAACTTGTGTAGCACTGAAATGCTGCTGATGCTCATTTTCTCAGAAGTGATCTGTCAATGCACACTTGCTCCCTACATGCCATTAGCTGCACTTGCTCCCTATGATTTTGAACCCGTTTAAGTCCACTTCACACTGCACAGGACAAGGATCTGTCAGTCGCATCCCATCATGCATTAGTGCTGAGTGTTTGAACAGAAGGTGTAATGTGTGTAACCTGATGATTAGTCATTTGTGTTATGAATCCCAGTCTAAACATCATTATGTAGCTAAAGGCAGGCTGTGATACTGATCCTTATTGTTGGTTGATCCGTTGAGCCGTGGTGTCATTTAGTTCATCTTTACAATAAATCAGCATTTGTTGTTAACATAAGTTAATTAACAAGAATGCAAAATACTTGTTAATAATTTATTAATCTTATTTAATTATAATTTCACTCATTTTAAATACATTATTAAACTTCAATTCTTAATCTGTTAATATTATTTAATATTTCAACCTGACCTCTTGAAAGTGTGCATAAACAGTACGCAAAAATAAAAACAAAAAACTCATGGTATTGATATGCAAAAATGTGCTGCGTATTATTATACTGTGTATAACTGTGTATTATTTGCATACCAAAGTAAATATTTGTGAATCAATGCCACAAGGTTTTGTTTTCACTTGGTGTACTATTTTAATGCTGTTTCTTGAGGGCTACATGCACACACACACTCACTTAAAATTTAGGTTTATATTTACAGTATGTTCACATTTTATGGATTTTTACATGTATATGCCAAAATATACCAAAAAATTTATTATCTACCAATATGTTTGGCCGTTTTTGTATATTATTGAATTTTTATAATATGTTAAATAGCTCTTCAGTTATAAAAATATGTATCATTGAGCCTTATTTTTTATTTTTCCATATAGCATATCCAAGTCTTACTGTACTACTGCTGATGTTGTAATTGCGTCATGATGAACGCTTGAGTGCTTTTGGACAGAATAAATGGAATTGTTAGTTAATTTGGTACTTCTTTCTCATTCGCTTCCCAATGTTTTTTTTTTTTATTGCTGATGAAGAGTGAAATATTACATGTGGAACTGATGCTGAGTTTGTGCCTTTGATAACTCTTATGCTGCCGCAGAGCATGATGGGAAATGTAGTCTGCATTTTATTGACTTTTTCTTTTTACAGTAGCTTGATAGTTATGATTATTTAAAATAAAAGGCAATTTATTTATTTTTTTATTCTACAGAAATGCAATATGATTTGGAGTAATATTACACGTATTACTTTAACCAGTTAGAGGAAGCTTTTAAAATATACTTTCAAGAAACTGTATGTGCAGCTAGTATAATATTCAGTAAATAAAATGCCTTTTTAAGTGCACTTAAAGAAAGATACCTCCATCAGTGATAAAAATACACTCAATAAACCCTTTTCATGCTTTAAAGATGTACACTTACTTAAAGCACATGTAAAGTACTTTAAAAGTTACATTTTCAAATGGACTAAATTGCAACTCCATTAATGTTTTATAACAAAAACTGAATACTTAAATGCATGACATACAAGTTTCAGTGGAATTACATTAAAGTAGTTGCACATTAAACCAAATTTTAAAGACAATCAAAGTAATTAACTTGCATATTAAAATGCACTTAAGTGGGAAAAGAAGCACTCTTAATTTCAGATAACAGCTGCAAATGGCATGCAATTAAATTAAAGTGAAAACACTGAATTCAGTTGCACTTCGGTAAGTTCGTTTAAAGAGTATTATTAAGCACTCATTTTAAAAGTGCGCTAAAATCGATCAGAATTGATCTTTGGTTTAATTATGGCAGTTTTTGAACGTGAATAGATGTGATTGAAGCTAATGATTGTAGAGGAGCAGTGTGGGAAGTGTTGCGTAACGCTGTTTCTGTTCTTGAAAGCGTCAGGATGAATGAAGACAAGGCTCCCTGCGCCGGCCGCTAGTGAAGTCTCAGCATCTCCTCGGGTCTCTGTTCAGATGCCGGACGGCTAAACTATGCAAATGCATTCCACCAGTGCAACTAAAGCGCTCTTTGTTGCTTCTCTGCGCCTCCTCCAGAGCTCTTTATCAATTCCCTTGGATCAGGAGCCTGTTTCCTACTGTAATGAGATCCGGAGCGACGCCTGCTGCTGTTTGACGCAAGCTCACACTTCTGGTAGCGTGTTCGTAGGGTGAGGTTTGAGAAAATAACATTTTCAATTGGTAAAATGCATATATAACTAATGAGATTCATATTTAATTTTCCCATGCATTTGCATTACACAGTTTTGTGACGTGATGTGATGCATATTTCAGACAGTCATACATCAATGAAACGGGTCACATTTCGAAATAGCGCAAATAAACTGGATGTGTTTAAATGCACAATAGCTTTATATATATATATATATGATACTGAAATAACACTAGTTCATACTTTTGTACTGAATAAATGTAGTTGTTTTCATAATTAACATATTTGTACTGATTTTAAGCTGTTTGGATGAATGCATTTTGAAAATGATTATTTTAATAGATGCAAATAGTTAATAATAATGTGTGGAATAATTTCTTAAGTACTTAAACCAGGCTTGCTTCTTTTATGTTTGACTGACAAATATGCATCCCATTAAGTTTATTAGTTAGTTAATTATGATCGAAATTCATGGGAATTTTATATGCAGTTCAAATACATAAATTTAAGCCTAAATATTTAGTTTAATTAGGTGCTTCTCAACTCGGTTTATTGCAAGAAATACTTTTTGTGTTGGATATCAGTTGGCAAACCAACACAGTAACGTTCTTAAAATCAAATGCTGAAATAATATGATCGTAAACCACCTGACAATCATGCAGATTATTAATTTGACTAAATGGTTGTTTCTGGCTTCTAGGCTCAAATGTCTTTTGAATTTTAATCAAGTTTAATGCTCTCAGCAGCCAGTTATTCACTGCACAAAACACACTGTGGTCAGCACAGGTCAAGTCAAGTTTTATTTACAGAAAATTGTTGTGTTACTGATAATATCTTAATATCTTTGTGTAGGCACATTTAGCAGATTAGAAGTGGATGATATATTGTCTATATAGTAGATGTCTATATTTTGCGATTATATAAATTATATTGTAGTTGAGATTTGCTGATTTGATTTTCTTTAAATAATCACATTTTCAAACTACATTTATTATTATTTATACTGTATGAATCTGTGCTATAATACAGCTTCCTATATATATATTCAGTAGGTGTCATATTACCTATGTATGTCTTGTTTGTCTAGTTCGACTCCATTTTACATTCAAGTCAGATGAATTTGTGTTGATTAGACACATGACCTTTGACCTATGTGGTGAGTTATGTTGTTCTTCTGTGCTGTCAGAGCTTATCTGTGTTGACGGCTGTAGTGTCAGTTTTTCATGCACACTTCTGTCTCTTCAGCTTCACTGGACTTTGGTGTTTTGCTAACCTAGCGCTGAACTAGCTGCTGTACGTAACTGTAGATCAATAGAAGCGCTGCAGAGAGTTCTGGGAAAACACATCGATGTTCCAAAGACATGAAGAGCAGAGATCTGCACAGGCATGACTTCAGATACTCCTGGAACGTGGCTATGATTTCAGATACGGACACTGCTTACTGCAGATACTGTAACCACCTAGTTCATATACACTACTGTACCGCAGTTTGAAATGATTAAGGTTTTCAAGTCTATTCTGCTCGAAGAAGCTGCATTTATTTGATCAAATATACAGTAAAACTGTACTATTTAAAAGGTTTTCTGATTATTATCAATGCATCAAAGTTCAAAAGAAATTGTTTTTTTAACAGAAATATTTTTTTACATTTTCTTTACTGCCTCTTTTTATCATTTTGAGTCGTTGATATATCTAACTTTTAAATAGTAATGTATTGTGGTTCTGAAATATCATGTGACACTGACAGGAGAAATGGTGTGGAAAATTCAGCTGCGCATCACAGAAATATAATTTCATATATTATTATATAATATATAATATATTTATGTAAATATAAATACATGTTTTAACTGATATTCACATAAAAATCAGCACATAGAAATATTAATTCACAGTATTTTTGATGAAAATAAATTAACTGGACTTATGTATTCATCGGGTTGATTAACTGTTTTTGTGATTTTGGGCCAAAACTATCACTAAAATTGGCTGATTCTTGCCTTGTTCCCTAAACACAATAACATTTTTACATGATTTTTACATTTAAATTTATATTTAGTCATTTACACATGAGGACAATGGAAGCAGTCAATGCAAAGGGCAATGATATGCAAGTGCTTTAATAAATCTCAGTTAGTTGAACACAGTACATGTATCAAGGTTCTTTTTTATTATTATATAATAAATAAAAAGAAAACAGAATAGAAAAATAATAGAGCAAGCTAGTGTGAGAGGCCTTTTGGTAATTGTATAATAAATAAAAGAAGAAAATAGATAGAATAAAAAAGATTAGAAAAGCTTTGTTTCAAGCACTAAATGAATATAGTGACAGTCTAAAACGGGACCATTTTGTAAAGACTAGAATTTGAATAGAGTGTGAGAGGAGGGTCAATTCAATTTTAAATAAAAAAACTAAACAATGGATTTTTCATAAAATAGCAATTTTGTGAAAATTTTCTGTAATCGAACTGCAACATTCATATCAACATCACATTGGCAACATTACATAATTAGAATGTACACGTATCATTCGACTATTAACTCTAACCCTTTGCCGGCAGCAGAGAGTCTTTTTGGGTTTTGCAGGTCCTGCTGGTTTGGTGTCAGACTCATTGACAGTCCCATGCTAATCTTTCCGCATGTTGCTTTAGCCCACACATCCAGTCCAAGTGTGTGAAGTGATGTCTGTTGTCATGGCGACAGCATCCTCACAGCAGAGAGCCAGTCGCTCAAACTGATGTGAAGTGATAGCGACCTGAGAGAACGAAAGCAAAAAAATCAGCGTTTCATCTCGCAGACGTGTGTTTATGTGAGGTGTAAGCGGGTCAGAGTAAACGTGTCCAAGCGCATCTCTCTTCCGCTCGTGAGTCACGCAGCAGCTAGCTGTGGCTTTATGGTGTATGTATTGTGTATATAGGGCAAATGCGAGGGGTGGTGGGTGTTTGCACAGACAAAGAAGATGTATCATTTGGTTGGCAGCAGATTCATCGTGAAAGCCAATCGATTACATTTGTGTACGAGAGTGTGTGTAATTTGAGCATCTGAAGCCAGCAGATGATATCTTTGACATTATAACCTCAAAAGTCATAATTATAAGATGAAAAGTTGTAACTGATATACAGTACAAGTCATACAAAGTTATGAAAATAATGATGTAAAAAATCATACTTATGAGGTAAAAATTCGAATTTGTTATTGTAAGGTTCAAATTGACATCCAAGTTAAAAATATGAGATAAAAAATGTGAAATTGTGTTAAATTAAAATTATGACATACTAATTTGTAATCTTAAGATTCAAATAAATTAATGAAATATCAAGTAATATTTATGTCAAATTTGAACTATTTGTCATTAACTGATTTCTCATTATTGTCATTTTGACTGTCATGATTATCATTTAAACTTTTGAACATAATTTTGACAAAGTCAAAAATGTATGTCATAATTTTGACTTTATCTCATACTGTAACATAAAAGCGGCTATTAAGAAATAAATTGTTGTAATAATTTGTTTTTAATGAGATAAAACAAAAATCATAAATTGACAGCTTAGGTCATAATTATGTCTTTTTAGATTTTCAACTTAGGCTGAAAAAAGCGGTAAGAAAAAGCATCGCCCTTGACAGACAGTTCGGATCATTTAATTAAGTTGGACAGTAGACATTTGCACAGCCCGAAAACAAAATGCAACAAAAAATAATGCAGTTGCGTATCATGATACAGCACAGAAACATAAAAAAACAACACAGCAATGCATAACAACACAGAAAATGGAGAGTATTAGTAAACAAACTGACATAGTAAGTAGCAAATGCAATACCAATGCATATAACAAAAATACTTAGAAAAGCATTACAGCTTTTTTTTGTTATACATTGTAAGTGAGAATTTGAGTGTGCTGGTAAGCAAAATCTGCATTCCCAGCCCAATCTCACGGTAATTCATACATATTTCACAAGGTGGTTAATTCATACAAATTCACATGATTTTTGCTAAATCCTACGTGTTTTACGCATTGCAAATTCATATGAATTTGTACGAATGACCTAGAATAACCCTGCCCCTAAACCTACCCATCACTGGGGTTTAGACAAATCGTGGAAGAACGTACAAGTGAGGTTATATGAATTTGTACAAATTAGCGTGAATTAGCCACCAAATTAGTTGTGAGACTGTGTTGGCATTACAGTAGTCGATGTGCAATGTAATAAAAGCATGCACTAATAATTCTGCATCTTTTGGGCTGACGTAAGAATGAAGTCTGGCTAAACGTTGAAGCTGAAAAAATGAACATCTTTAGAACATCTAGGTTTAGTAATGAATCAAGAGTAATCCTCAAATTTCTAACAGTAGCTGATGGAAAAATTGTTGTAGGAAGGTTAAAGCAGGGAAAATTCAGACACACAAAAATAGTGATGTGGTTTGGTGGATGGAATCTGGATGGCAAGCAGTATATATCTAAATAATGTCAGCATATCAATGATATTGATAATGAAAGCCATAGAGATGAATATGTCCAAGAGGTATAATATAGCCCTGTGGAACAACCCTGTCTAAATAGAGCAGTGAGGGATTTATAATTGCGCATGTACTTAGTATTATCCTTATTTCACATGTTTTTATTATAGTTTTGACTAAGTCTAAATTTCAACCTTGTATCATAATTATGACATAGAAAGTAAGTTTCAAATTGTCTTAATTTCAGTTTAGAATGTTATAATTTCATTTTATAATTATAATTATGATGTTGTCCATAAACAAGCTGTATGTATATATATATATATATATGGTCACATCAACAGGATAATGCAAGAACCTGTGACTAAATATTATTGTAATAGAAGTGCATTATTATTGCTAAGTAATTATTAATCATACTTTTTTTTCCTAATATTTAAGAGAAATGGAAATTTATTTTAAAACTTTACTTGCATTTTTTGTTTATTAATATTTATAGTATTATAAAAATACAAAAAGCTTTATTAGAGTATTTCATACACCGATCAGACTAAGGTGAGCACGGTAAGCACTCACACTACATGCGAACCGTGCCCGAGTCCAACTGAACCGTGCTCTGGCACACCTCTTCCAACCGGGCCAGGGGCGGCTAAACGTACCGAGCCTGGGCACGTTTCGGAGCACTCACACTCGTCAAACGAACCGCGCTTTGGTGGTCAAACGCACTCGGGCACGGTTCAGACTGCCTAGTGTGAGTACACCCTAAGATCAATGGTCATTTATTCCTTCATCCGTGTAGTCTTTTATTCACTTCCACTGGTTCTGTTTTCAGTGTCTGATCATCAAACTGTCTGTATTATTATCAAATGCTGCTAAACTTTGGGTGTGCTGATAAACAGGTCCAGATGAAGCATCTTGTGTTGTGTATGTTGGTGGAGTCTGAATATTCATGACAAGCTGCTGATGCAGACATAAGATATCAGTTGTTTGGTGTTAGTCGAGTGATGAAAGCGTGTCTCCAGAGTGCACGCTGAATCCAGAGTGCTTCTCTCCAGAGACACAGTGAGATGATTGATGGACACAGCGGATGTCAGAACTCATCCAGACCCTGTATGGAGACTCTGTCTGCTGGGACTAAACCAAAGATCTTGTGATTCCAAAGAAGAAATCTAGGAACTTGATTTGCTCTTTCTTTACAACAGCTCAAACTTCAATCTGGTTTGCTGAGATTTGCAGGTCATGATGTTTCTGAGTGAAAGATTCTCACTAGACCTTTGCTGAAATCAGGAATCATGGATGTTAGATTATTAGCTTCTTGCAGTGTGAAACATTTTTCGCAGAGTTGTAAATGAAAATAAGATTTAAGAAGAAAACACTATTTCTTTTTTTCTACTTTAAAATTTTATGTTAAGATGAATGTTTTACTTTCCCTTTTGAGGTAAATATTTGTGAAATTTAGATTCTGTAAATAATACATCTGTCACGCTGTCATAGTCATCATCCCAGCTCAGCCGTCTTCACACTCTCATAATCACCAGGCCATTGATTGTTGACACCTGATTTCAATCTAGCAGGCTGCATAAAAGCTGTGCACACCAGAGAGAAGATGGCTGAGCTCGAGGTAACAATACTATGCTCGAGTGCACGGATTCCTATCCACGAAGGAGTATGTCAGTAACTCATGGAGGAATTAGCAGTGGCCGTTTTGAGTTTATGCGACCGGGAGATCGCCTGGAATGGATTGATCTGTGTAACGAGTGATCAGGAGCTCGCAAGGAGTTTAAAGGACTGTTGAAAGGAGATCAGGAGATTGCTCAAACCTTCATTAAATACCTTGTAACTTATCTTCAGTTGTTTGGCCTCCTCCATGCATGAGCGTTACAGAAGCTCAGCCCTTCAAAACTGAGACCCTCAAGCCGATTTCCTCAGACAGAGTAGACGAAACCCACAAGGTCAGCATGGAAGGAGTTGTTCAGAGCCCCAGGATTCAAGATGGCCGTCCTAGTGATGTGTATGTGGAGGAGTTCATAGAGTCTGTTCACTATGTGCTATTGAGCGAGCAAACCACAAGAACTCTGTTCTGTCTGGGACTAGATGATGCTGTAGCGAAACTGGTAAAAGAATCTGAGACCGATTCCGATCCAAGTCACAACCAATAGTTCTGAATCCAGTTCACGGTTTACGGCCAGGAGAGCCGTCTTTGAGTCCAGTTCACGATTTACGGGAAGGAGAGCCGTCTTTGAGTCCAGTTCACGATTTACGGGAAGGAGAGCCGTCTTTGAGTCCAGTTCATGGCTTTCAGCCAGGAGAGCCGTCTCTGAATCCAGTTCATGGTTTACGGCCAGGAGAGCCATTTTTTAGTCCAGTTCATTGTTTACGGCCGATTCCAGCCCCTAGATCACGGCTAGTAACGCCGATCCCGAAAAACTGAAATAGTATTCTACTGTAAAACATACTCTAAAAGATTATTTACTTTTATTTAACATTTTTATATAATTTTACACTGTTTCCAATGGATTTAGATGCATTTAGGACATAAACAGCATTTTATTGGATAATATTGATCTATTTATCAATCTATCCCAGTTCTTTCAGTCCAAGTGTTGCTGTGTCAGTTCTGTGTTATTTGAGACAGAATGCTGTGTTTAAGCTGGATGGTGGTTTGACTGGAGTGTGTGTGGAGCTGTGAGTCGTGAGATCAGAAGCTGTCTGGCTCCTGGAGAAGTTTCTGTCAGACCTCAGCTGCTCTTCAGAAGCAGACCAACCCGGCCGAGATGGGAAGAATTATGATGGCTTCAAGTCTTTAGGGTTTTCTTTGTTGTTGTTAAGAGGTGGTTGCTACTTGTTCCTTTCTTATTCCAAGGCGGAAAACTACATACAAAATACACTTCCATAAAGTACTTAATTGCACACACTTGTGCTTAATATGCTAAAAAATCTTATTTAGTACTCATAAACACATACGTGCTGTTTTGAAACTAAAATATGCTAAAAACCCATCTTTCGTACACTAGTACACTAAAGTATCCTACAGGTGGTAACTAAATATTTGGTTAATACATGAATAGAATGTTTAATGTGCATTTTAGTTCATATTCACATAGTCTCAAAATGTGACATTTGAGTACTAAAGAGTAATTTTAGTATATTAGCAGCTCCATTTTGTGCGAACAACTCTTAATCAAGTCCAGTTTTATTTAGTCAGTTGATTTTTGTTCATGGTATTCAGCAGCACTTAAATTAAATGATTTGCTAAAAGAGACAGAGTAAATATATTATGTTATTTCTTTCTTTATTTAGTATGTTAGTTTACCTTATTTGTCCTTTTATTTTTACACCCTAACTCTACATTTAAAAGACTGCTATATATTTTATATTTTTAAATAAATGTTTAACATATTATTTGTAAAATATTTAGGTTGTAATATTTTCTACTCATTCTTCTGATGATTCGTTGAATAACTAATTGGCTCATTTATTTACTTAGACATTTATTCATTGAAATATACATATTTTCATTTTTAAAAAATGTATTCATTATATTTAGTAAAGTTTAATCATTTTTTATCATCCGTTTCGACAGTGTTTTTCTCTGGTCTACACTAGTTTTCAGTAGTTCTGGTTCTGCTGGTCAGTAATTAAAGTCGCAGGGATGGGCTGTTTTTACTCCACTTTTACTCCACTTTTCTACAACATATTTTGCCTGCATGTTTGGTGTCATTTTTCCTCTATCTGTCATCTTTTCTCATGTAAATGTCCTTGTGTTTTGTTAAGCGGTGTTGGTGAGTTAATTGGCTGTGTGCTGCTGAGCAAATATCCCCTCCAGTCCTCCACCGGCCACTTTCTGTTTTTCTTACGGTCACATGCATCAAATATTAGCGCATTTACCCACGTGTCATCTGAGATCGGCCCTTCATCACGCTTGAAAGCGCTCAGTGGGTTAATTGAGCGGAAGACCTCAGGATATGAAAACGCATTGCGTTATTGTTCAGAATGCAGGCCTGCAGTTTGTGCTGTTTTAATATCTCACAGAATTAATTCATATGGCACTATACTAGAAGCTGTGTTTTTTTAAATAGTGATAATAAAATGTTTGCATATGCACAAATGAGATATAAAAGAGCTATTTTATTTAATTTGCACGAATTGAATATCCACAATGCATGTTTTGTGCTGTTTTGTAAAATGTATTTTATGTTAAAAAAATGTTGAACATGCCCCAAACATTTTAAAATATACAAAAAATGAAATACATATATAATGTAAAATATAATACTATATAATGTATTATATAATAATATATAAACATTTTTCTTAATGTTTTTACTTCTCACTATGGTACTGTACTGTTAGATGACTTGTTTTAGAAATGTATTTAAATAATAAATGTATTTCTTTATAAAGTGTATGCTTTTTCTATTACAGTAAATAATTATTCTAATTTCTAAGTCTTTTACACCTTCACCCTTTTTACACTTTTCAAGTTTTGCAAATGCACATTTTTATTTTTAATTTTTAATTACATTTTTATTTTATTTTATTTTTTTCATATATAAGGTTTGTGTCTTTCAGGGATCCAAGGAAACTTTACAAAATAACTGTATTAAATATGAAATGATTTAATGCAAAATTTATATCTCGGCTATCCCATTTTTTGCAATAATACTCAAATGAAATAAAATATTAAAACATGCTATTTAAAAGAGAACTCATTGTACTGTGTATGTGTTTTTAATTGTACAGATATCTAAAATCTATCATATATATACTGTAAATATCCAGTTTCTAAAAGCACGCACTGAAACAGAAATGTATGTATGCTTTAGACCTCATTAGAGGCACTTAATAAGCTAATTTTGCTCACACTGTGAGCGTAGTGCATTATGATCTGTAGTTTTTAATCCTACATTTACTCAAGCGTTCCTGCTGAAATATGGTTATTAATAATGAATGTCTGGCGTGGATCAGGAAGGTTGCTGCATGCATGCGTGGGTGCAGGAGTGTGTTTTCCTGCTTTGATCAGAACGTGGAGTGATTGCTGTGAGCCTGAAATAGCTGCGAGTGCCTCAGGAGAGAATCTCCCGCACGAACACCACCTTTACCGTGAAGAAGTGCCTGAATAACACACATCAGGAGTTAGTGCTGGGGGTAACACATTACAAGTTACACGAGTTACGTAATCAGTTTTTTAAAGTAACTATTAAAGTAAAGCTTTTTTTCTTTTTTTGTAAGCAATGCTTTTTCCCCCTCAATTAATTGACTCCGGTTACTTTGTTTCTCATGGACTGACTGACAGCTCTGGGGTTGCCATGTTGGGAGAAATCAGGAGTAAGTGCTGAGTGTTGTGTGTGAAGATGATCTTACTGTAAATCTAGACTAAATATCAACATGTATTTACTCAAAAACACATTCAGTGTTCCTCAATAAAAACAGTCAAATGCAAACTCTCAGGCAAACCTGTAATAATTAACTATGTTAAAGGGATAGTTCACCCAAAAATTAAAATTAGATGTTTATTTGCTTACCCCCAGTGACTTTGTTTCCTCAGCAGAACACAAACGAAGATTTTTAACTTTAACCGTTGCAGTCTGGTAGTCATTTAATGGAAGTGGATGGGCACCAAACCTTTCAAAGTAAAAAAAAACATTCACAGACAAATC
>JAUMHQ010000083.1:18554693-18565041 GCA_032361165.1 Enteromius paludinosus
TGACGCCCGCGAATTGTGGCGGAAATCGTCCAAACTGGATTCAGTATCCTCTCTCTACAGTACGCAGGACCCATTGAAACACAATTGGCAGTTATTTACACTCTGCGAAATTGTCTACTAAGAGAACCAACCTCTCGAGGCTGGTCTCTGATGATATTTGCTTTGACACAGCCCACCCTCGGGTGAAGCTGTGTGCGGACCCTCGTGAGAGCCCGGGGGCGAACGTCTCAGCCCTGCTACGTTTTTGGTCGGAAAATACTGAGACTGATGTTCGTGGGAGACGATCACGCCTTGTAACACTGGCAAGGTTGGTGAGATGGTCTCCCGAGGTCACTGAGGAAAAGATGGGCACCATGTAATGCGTGTGTACCACTGTTCCCCAGAGGGACCTGCCCTCCGAAGTCCATGTGCTTTTATGCATCCTGGCCGGTGACGTCACCCGCCTCTGACGTCCCAACTCATCATTGGCTGATTCAACACACTATTCAGAGCCGTCACGGTGAGGGCGTTCCCAAAGCGCCTCGTCAACGCAGCTCAAGTTCCTGAAAAGGAATACGTGCTATTGTCCTACATCAACCCTACACCTTAACCTACCCATTACATTAAAAAAAACACCATTTTGTATGTTTATTAAGCGTTTTGAATTATGGGCTCATTGGCAGTGTCCTCATAAACCACCTTCAAATTGTAATACCTCTGTCGTACACATGTCATTAAACTAATTTGTGTCCCTATAAACCACAAATGCCAACACGCACACACAGGCACACACAGAGAGGGACACACATACAGTACAAACACATAAACACACACAAAAGTATATTAGATGGAGGTCTCCATAGGTGTCTTACTTGTCTTACTTTGTTTGGTCAGGATGTTTGAGTAGTGATTTTAGTTTGATGCATTTTTTTTATAACTTGACCCTGGAGTGCACAGTAATTTTTTTTTTTTAAAGATTGAGATGCATACATAATCTGACAGTTGAATAAATAATTGTTCCATTGATGTATGGTTTGATAATATTTGGCTGAGATACAACTATTTGGTAATCTGGAATCTGAGGGTGCAAAAAAATCTAAATATTAAGAAAATCACCTTTAAAATTGCCCAAAGGAAGTTCTTAGCAATGCATATTACTAATCAAATTTTTAATATACATATATATATATATATATATATATAGGAAATATCTTCATGAAACATATTCTTTACTTACTGGTAATGATTTTTGGCATAAAAGAGAAATGTATCATATTGACCCATACAATGTATTGTTGTTTACTGCTAAAAATATACCTGTGCTGCTAATGACTACTTTTGAGTTCACGCTCATGTATATTTTATTTGCATCTGGTTGTTTTTTCGACTCACACCATTTCAAGTATAAAAACGGTAAGCACAGACCTGTCGTGTTTTCTGATTTTTGTAGAGAGCTTCTGCAGGTCAACACAGTTCTGTTAATGTGTGTGAGTAAGAACAGCTGTAGAATGGTGCTGTGTTGTGAAAGTGCTCCAGCAATCATTATCTGACCCACATCAACATTTGTCGTTTTACAACACACTGAACATTGTTGCTGGTCCATTTCTGCTGGAATTGCTTTGTTGGCTGAAGGTGAAGGTCTCAGCTGGATCTCAGTCCGTTACAGAACAGACCTCGCTGGGGTTTTCTGTGCTGCTTTGTCTCCATCAGTGCTTCGTCTGACTCAATTTCATGCTCTCGTGATCTGCTCATAGTTTGAAAATGATCACATACTATCAGAGGAAGATCTGATTCAATCACACGTTTAATCTAATTTGCTTTTACTAGTGTTTCCAGGAAATCAGAATGTGGAGTAATTTTACACTGTTTTCTATGTTTATTGTGAATCCACATGATGAAGATTGCTACTGATTTTTCCTCACTTACCTTTTATTGTTGTATCCTGAGAAAAAAGAAAAAAAAATCAATGCACAATTTTCAGCCTCAGGAAGTTTCACAAATTATTACAAGCAAAAAGCACACTGAATTAAACTTAAAAGTTTGAAGTAGACATACTGAATGGAAAAAATTATCATAAATGTTCTTTACTTGCAATAGTATATTGCATTATCTTTGTTAAAAGTGGAATTATCCGAAAATGTTTATGATCATTGAGATACTATGTCACAATCAGCTGGATGTGCCAGCCCAGTCCTGGATGGCTTTCCAGCACCATGTGAACTCTTGTGTCTGTGTCTCATACCTTGGATTCTCATCAATGAACTCATGTCTCCGCCCATCCTATATGTTGTCATGGTTTCCCATTCATGTCTCCGCCCCCCAGTGGCGGTTCTAGACAAATTTTACTAGGGGGGCCAAGAAGGGGCACATTAAAAAATGACAACAAACCTCAGGTTTCCCCTAGGTCGGCTGTCAGGCTTTGGTCGTTCTACGCTTACAGCACGGCCGGATTGATCTGTGTTCCCATAGCGCCTTAGCAGACGCAGTACGAGTGAAGTGTCGAAAGGGAACATACAGGTTAATCTGTAACCCAGGTTCCCTGAGACACAGGAACGAGTACTGCGTCCCTTGCCGTACTGCAAGCGTTCATCGTTTCAGTCGAAGTAACCTGAAGCCGGCTGTGCCCCCCACTCGTCACGCCTGTGCCCAGGCTCTTCGCCTCTCAGGTTGAGCGTGCTGTTGTGGTGCACTTGTGTCACCGCAGTGCCTTCTCCTGGCGGGGTCAGCCTTCGGCTCCAGTCCAAGGCATGTAAGCTGTCGTCCTCCCTGGCCAAGGCACACGATGCCCTACTGGTGGCCCTTCGTCGAGCTGGCCGCAGGGGAGTGGCACCACCTGCAGGGACCGGCCAGAAACACCCGGAGGGGCGGGAGGCGTTCCTGAGACAGGTAGTCCGGAGGTGATGAGGACTGTTCTTCGGGCGATGACGACATCTCTGTCCCCACTCCCGGAGGAGGGCTGGAAGCTTCTGTGCACTCAGTTCCCGTCGGCCCACGGGTCGGCGATACCCACATTCTAACAGAAAGAGCAGATTTTCTCATCACTTCTATCTCGCAGGCCACCCTGAACTGCCTAGATACGTTCAGGCACAAGACAGCGGTTCCTCTCAAAAGTTTTCAGAGGCTCCTGGGGCATATGGCAGCTTCAGCCACGGTCACAACTCTGAGGTCGTGCTGACGCCGGCTCGGTTCTTTAGCGAAAACCTGCATGTGCACGGCGTTCGTGCCCTCTTTTACTCATGCAGTGATGAGGTGCACCAGAGCGCAATCAAGTGCAAGCAAATATTCGTTGGCCTTTTGAGTAAAACTCTAAGGCAATTGGTCTCTCTGGCGAGTTCCCATATGTAACGTCTCCATTCCCTCCTTCAGGGAACGTGGGTTACATTCATAACCTAGACATTCATGTTAACTATTGTTAAACTATTGTTTTTTATTCATATTAATATTTAAAACCTTGAAAATATATTTATATTAAAAAGTAAGTGCTGTTTTAGCAAAAAATATTACTGAATTATTTTCATTTCGAATCATTCTAATTCTACATTTTAGTTGTAATTCACATTTAGGAATTGAACTGTCGTTTATCATCTTCGGAAAATGTACAAATATATTTTACTTTATTTATTGGTAATGAACCAAATGTGTTCCTGGAGCACAAAATCAGTCATCAGTAGCATATTTATAACAATAGACAACAATGCAATTTTGTTTTATGCCAAATGTTCCATAAAGATATTTTGTACATTTCCATTCAGTCTTGAGTCTGTGAGTGTGTGAATGAAGGATATGAGGGGTTTAATTTACAGCGTGTCCTTTAGCGTTATTACGCTCCAGTGTGATCGTCCCAGAGCAATTACACGCATTTAGCGAGGATGTAATTATTCCTCCATAGATGTAATTAAGCAATCGCACCTTTGTGCATTTTGCAACATCTTTGTCCTGCTTTCTGTGTTTGAGAATCAAATGCTGAAGAGCTGCATCCGGCTTTTCTGTGCTGCTGTAATCAGGGCTTTCTGTGATCCATTCCTTCTGATCATCAGCGCACCCGTAATGGAACTCTTCATCAGTTTAAAGACCTCTTGAGATTAATTGTGACTTTTAGAGCTTTAACTGATGGAGACAATCTTCTGTTGTGCTTCGAGGGCCAGAGAGGATGATGGGATATCACTAAAAGTGTAAATTTTCCATGTTGCATTTAGTTTAGTGTAAAATGTGTTTAAAAAAGTGAAAGCATCCTTTAAACCTAACAGTTTGCTCTGTTGGCCAGTTAAATAAGCATATATTTACTTTATTTCAAGTAATTTTACTTGATTCACTTTAATTGTGCAGAAATAGTGGTGAAGTACAATTATTGATATGTGTAGTTTATCTGATAAAGTGTAACTACACTTTAGTCACACTTTAAATATTTAGCATTTCAAGACTAGTATTATTCAGAGATAGGACAGTTCCCATCAAAAGGGACATTGAAACACATTTTAGACTTAAGGAATGTGCATTGTGCAAAAGTAGGTCAAAAAAAGTTGAATTATATTTTATATAGTTAAATTTGTTTTAAGATTTTAACTTTACTTAGTTTTAAATAAATGTATTTTAAATATATTCGTTTAAGCCATGCATGGTTAAAATATAGTAAATATACGCAGTACACACACCCATACAGTGGGTGCGGAAGGTATTCAGACCCCCTTAAATTTTTCACTCTTTGTTATGTTGCAGCCACACAGCACCCCATATTGACAGAAAAAAACGAATTGTTGACATTTTTGCAGATTTATTAAAAAAGAAAAACTGAAATATCACATAGCTCACAAGTATCCATTGCTGTGACACTCATATTTTTAACTCAGGTGCTGTCCATTTCTTCTGATCATCCTTAAGATGGTTCTACACCTTCATTTGAATCCACCTGTGTTTGATTATACTGATCGGACTTGATTAGCCGCACACCTGTCTATATAAGACCTTACAGCTCATAATGCATGTCAGAGGAAATGAGAATCATGAGGTCAAAGGAACTGCCTAAAGAGCTCACAGACAGAATTGTGGCAAGGCACAGATCTGGCCAAGGTTACAAAAAAATTCTGCTGCACTTAAGGTTCCTAAGAGAACAGTGGCCTCCATAATCCTTAAATGGAAGACATTTGGGACGACCAGAACCCTTCCTAGAGCTGGCCGTCCGGCCAAACTAAGCTATCAGGGGAGAAGAGCCTTGCTGAGAGCGATAAAGAACCCAAAGATCACTGTGGCTGAGCTCCAGAGATGCAGTTGGGAGAAAGTTGTAGAAAGTCAACCATCACTGCAGCCTTCCACCAGTTGGGGCTTCATGGCAGAGTGGCCAGACGGAAGCTTCTCCTCAGTGCAAGACATGAAAGCCTGCATGGAGTTTGCTAAAAAAAACATCTGAAGGACTCCAAGATGGTGAGAAATTAGAGTCTCTGATAGAACTTAGAAAGATAGAACATTTTGGCCTTAATTCTAAGCGGTATGTATAGAGAAAACCAGGCACTGCTCATCACCTGTCCAATACAGTCCGAGCAGTGAAGCATGGTGGTGGCAGTATCATGTTGTGGGGGTGTTCTTCATCTGCAGGGACAGGACGACTGGTTGCATTTGAGGGAAAGAGAAATGCGACCAAGTACAGCGATATCCTGGATGAAAACCTTCTCCAACAAGACAATGACCCTAAGCACACAGCTAAAACAACGAAGGAGTGACTTCACAACAACTCTGTGACTGTTCTTGAATGGCCCAGCCAGAGCCCTGATTAAACCCAATTTTTTATAAATCTGCAAAAATGTCAACATTTCTGTGTTTTTCTGTCAATATGGGGTGCTGTGAGTACATTAATGAGGAAAAAGAAAAATGAGCTTAAAAGATTTTAGCAAATGGCTGCAATATAACAACGAGTGAAAAAATTTAAGGGGGTCTGAATACTTTCCGTACCCACAGATTACTGAGGTTTGTCTGTTATTGTGCTGACATTTTTACGGCCCAAAATGGGAGGTAATAAACTATGATTGGTTGTTTGACATGTCGGTCAAATGGTTTTATGGGTGGGCATTGGCCAATGAATGCTAATATGTATTCCAGCCGTCAGTCTGAAGTTCTGTTTACATGAGACTAGGCATTAATCAGAAAATACAGACGTTTGTGTATGATTTTCTTCTTCCAGAGCATTAACATCATGATTGTATTCATCCATCAGTTGTCTTATCTGTGTTTGTCTCATTTTTCTGCATCTCTCTTCGCACAGCTGCTTATCGTGGTCGCGTTGGGCGTTTTTTCAGCGATGTTTGAATAATGGTCGTCCACCGCATGTTTACGGAGCCACGGGTCTGATTTACAGCCATTTGAGATTCATTCTCCCATCATCTCACGGGCCCTGGAACATTTAAATCCGGCGGTGTGCGTTTGTCTTCTCGGAGGAGATGTGTGGACTAACTAGATTATTCCTGGATAAATCGCTTCATTCCGACGCTGAGGCTGATGGAGAATATATTCACTGAGGAGCTGTTGTTGCTCTGCGCTTGCTCGTTTTTTTGCTTTGGAGGCTGAATGTTCTCAGTTACCACAAGAAGGTAAATGATTTGTTAATGGGCCAGTGATAGCTGTCATACAGTGTGAGAATAGAGCTGACACTAACTGATTGTTGATCAGCCCAAGGTGATAAAGTTTATGATCTCTAAATTAGTACAGAATTGATGTTTTTACATTTACCCTCGTTTTCATGGACAAGGCTTAAGTCTAGTCCTATAGGCTAAAATGTAAATCTGAGCTGTTTTAACTAACGTTAAAAGAAACTTGCACTGACTGATCTAAAAACATGACCGATCCAAACCAAAACACCAGGATTCTTTACTGTCAATGCAGGGAAATGGGTTGCCCATGTTTTATCTTAAGATGCACACCAATAATGGACTTTTTTTTTTCTAAGGCATATTTATAAAAATTACTTACATGTCCTAATTAAACCTAATCCTGGCTTAGACTAAGCACTGTGTGTGAAACCAGGCCTATTTTTTTTTACATTTACAGTCTTATTAAAGATATGCTTGATATAATGTATATAATAGATAGCTACATAAAATAATAATAATTATAGCAGGTTTGTGTGAGTTTATGCATGTGTTCTGCTTGCTTGTGTGGGTTTATGTGTCTGTTGTGCTCTTTTGTGTGTGATTGTGGTATTTTTGTGCAAGTTTATGCTGGTTTGTGTGGGTTTATTCCTGTATTTTGCTGGTTTGTGTGGGATTATGTGTGTGTTATGTTGATTTTTGGGTTTGTGAATGTGTTTTGGGTGTCTGCGGAGCCGGATAAGAGCCGTGTTGGCCAGTCTGAGATCATAACTCTCCAGTGATGGTCTGTTAGCATACAGACATTTGGAAAAGTGCTGGAGAGTTGGGTTCAGACTGGAAACAGTCCGGCCCAGCGACTGATGCTTTGATGACTGGACAGTGATCTATAACCTTAGAACAAGCCTGATCCAAACCAAAACACCAGGATTCTTCACTGTCAATGCAGGGAAATGGGTTGAGTAACAGTAATATGTCCATCAAAGTGTTATTTTAGTTTCACTGATATACTATTTTGGTAATATTTAGAGGTAATTATTAAATTATTTACTTATTTTAATGTGTGTGTGTGTGTGTGTGTGTGTGTGTGTGTGTGTGTGTGTGCATGCGTGTGTGTCTAATGTGTGTTTTCAGCTTCAGTTTATTTAGTTTCAATTATTTTAGTACTTTAACAAGAGCTAAATGAAAATGAGAAATAAAATGCTATATATTTCAGATTTTATAATGGTTTTTATTTTAGTTAACACTAACAACACTTGTGCACTTGTGGTATGTTTTGTTTAATATTTTGTTAAATTACTTTTCGTGATTCACAGATTAATAGAACGTTCGAAACAACAGCATTTATTTGAAATAGAAACCATTTGTAACATTATAAATTAAACATTAGTGTCGCTTTTGATCAATTTAATGCATCCTTGATGAATAAATCAATTCATATTCTTAATTCCCTTAAATAAAATGCACTTTGCTATTTGTATAATGCAGACTTTAAAACAGTCTCTGACTCTGATCTGTTTCTGACAGGGAATGAATGAGGGTTTGATAAGCTGCATTTTAATTTTGCCTCTATGTTGCTGGCATTCGTCAAGCACAGAAGAATATTCTTCATCAATAGGTCACAGCCTAATATATTCTGAGAGATAAATTCATTTGAAAAACCAAAAATTCAATTACCAGTGACCTTTTCTGAGTAACCAGAGCTGCGTGCAACAAAACAATATCATGTCCACGTCTTGTTCTCTTTATTTTTTACTCCGTGTTCCTGCTTAAATGTCATCCAGCCGTAAACAAATTAATGTCTTTTATAAATCAAAGTCCATAATAGGAGATTTGTTATTCTTGTTCAGACAGGCAGGGTATAATTTTTACATAAAAAATAAAAAAAAATATTAAATTAATTAAATAAAAAGTAAGATTAAAATACATTTAATTATGAAAGAAAGTGTATAAAAAAAATGCCTTAAGGGGTCATATGATGCGATTTCAAATTTTCTTGTGATGTGTCAGTTCTATGATCATGATCATGGTGTAATGTTTACGAGGCACGAGGCGTAAAAAGAAAAGTCATGATAATCAGTATCAGTAATTATATCACAATATGGCTATTTGTATCTGAAATACAAAATTAAAACACAAAGAAACTGTTTCATATAATGGAATTTTATGAAATTGCAGCTATACTTTAAATAATAAAAAAAACACTGTTTACTGTAATGAAGTTTGAAGTTGAAGTAATGAGTTTAATGTTGTTGTTTTTTCTCAGAACAACAGGTACAGTATACCAGTTTCCACGGGACATTCTAAACTGCTTAACATGGCTTAAAGCACCTAAAATCTGACGACGGAAACCTACATCTCTGTCAATTAATTAATCTCTTGTATTAATCATTAAGTTCTGTCAAAAGCCCATATTCGACAGGTAAAGTGAATAATATCACGTTAAGCTGTTTCCTTGTAATGGCAATGGGGGAGAACACTTAACATGACATTATTAACTTTATAAAGTGAATAAGAGATTGCTCTTTTGACAGTGGCAAGTCTTTATTATAAATAAAATTAAACAGAAGTTTGGTTTCCCCCGGTCGTTGTTGAAATATGTTAAACCATGTTAAGTTGTTTCCTTATAAGGGACTTCTATGGGGGAGAAAACACTTAACGTGATATTATTCACTTAATCTGTCGAATATGGGCTCATTCTTTTGACAGAAGTTAGTGATTATTACAAGGAAGGTTTCACAGCAATGTGGGCTTTTACTCATCAGTTTGTAGGTGTGTTAAGACACATTAAGCATTTTTTTTATATTAAGCTTTTTAGAAAGTCGAGTTTCCATGGCTTGCTAAAACAGAGCTCTTGCATACCTTGCAAATTACGTTTGTCTCATTCATCCCACTTTTCCTATACCCAAACCAATTCAACACCACTGACAATGCACCTTTTTTCTTTACAATCACCTCATTGTTGGTTTCGTCACATGTAAGCGAACTCACCGCTGCTGCACCGAGGGCTGTGCGGACACTGGGAAAGCAAGAGCTTGTGCGTGTACCAGTATCAGAGACTGTGAAGTTTGTCGCTTTTTTGGGAAAATGTCACCAAGGGTTCTGAAAAGTCGTTAAATCTAGCGACAAAGTCGATAAGTTGGCAACACTGTTTCTTCCATTGTCTAAGTTCATTTGTATTGCGTTGTTATGTAACGTGCAGCGTCACATGGTCTCAACCACGATTAAAATGATAGACCAAAATCTCTATAGGTTGACACATTTCTACCGGTTATTCTTGTCTACCGGTATATCGCCCAACCCTAGTTCAGACGGGTGGGTTTCATGGTTTATTGAGAAGTTTGTGATTTCAGTCTCGTCTGAATCCTGTGAGAATCAGAGAAATGACAAAAACATCTTAAGTAGAGCATTTGACAGTCCGACAGCCAAAACAACACATTTAATGGCTTTATAACGCAACATCCAGAGGAAAACATATCTGTGAATGGAGCCGGGCTGAACGCAGATGTTAACAAAAGACGGGAAAATTGAAATCTCCTAAAAGAGACAGCAGATAATTAAAATGCAAATTGAAGGTGTTTCTTTAGATGTACAGTGTCAAGATGAACATGGCCATGTGAGTGCAGTTTGATTAAAATAAATCACTACAGCAACACGTTTGGAAAGAAAAGTTGCTGACAGATTATTAAAGAGAGAGATGCTTACATAAACATGATGCATTATTAAATGCACGACTCTTCAGCCATCAATAATTCCATGTGTTTGTGGGAAAACAGAACCTGTTTTGGTACATCAAA
>JAUMHQ010000083.1:18589111-18600675 GCA_032361165.1 Enteromius paludinosus
CTTCCATGCTACAATGGGTGACCATTTGCTCAATATGTAATCATCCCAAATGGTCTGATCTCTTCTCTATAATAATTAAGCCTTCTTGGTAGATGGGCATGATCAAACACATATTGTGGAGTGGAATCTGGGTCGAGGCAAACTATAAATTCTTACACACGGATGCAATGAATGCAATGTACTGATACATGTTCCCTACTGTTTACATTCACGTAATACGTTTTGACATTTTTGAACATTTTATGATACGCGCAGCAAGTGAATGTTAGTTTATGTCAATGTATTGTTCAATGTACACATTTAACCTCCAAACCACACAGCAGATTCGTTCTGAATTAATCGTTTCCCAAACGTCCCTGTCATCCTCCTTAACATTTTCGTCTCGTTTTTATTCGTTGACAATGGCTCCAGTCTGAGGGACATTGACAGTCATCATTAGCCTCTTCCATTTTCTGGCAATTGCTTCAACAGTTGTTGTTTTTTCCCCCAAGCTGCTTGGCAATTGCCCTGTAGCTCTTTCCAGCTTTGTGAAGGTCTACTCTTGTCTCTTGTGTCTTTTGACAGCTCTTTGGTTTTGCCCATGTTGCTACCTAGACTTTGGCTGATTGTGGGGTGCACAGGTGTTTTTTATGACAGTTAACGACCTTGGAAAAGAATTTAGAGTTTAGAATCATGAGAACCATGAGTGTAGCTGGACTATTTAAAAGTAAAATAACAGGTCTTTGAGGGTCAGAAATCTGGCCAATAAGCAAGTGATCAAATAAATTGTTAAAAAATCATACAATGTGATTTCCGGATTTTTCTTTTTAGATTCTGTCTCTTACAGGGGAATTGCACATATGCTGAAAATGGTAGACCCCTCCATGATTTCTAAGTAAGAGAATTTGCGAAATCACAGGGTGATCAAATACTAATTGACCTCACTGTATATGTATATGTGTATGACATGAATGAGATTCACTAATGAGAATCACTTTTAAGAATAATTAAAATCACAAAAGCTATATAGTTATTACTTTTAGTAACATGATTTCCGCTGATTAAAAAATTATATATTAGTGTTGAGAATAATGAAGAGTCATGAAAACAATAAAAAAAGTAAGATTACCAGTGACAAATTACATTAATGAGAGTTTGGGCTTAAATGTGTTGAATTGCCATGGAAAATACTGTTGCATTTCATAATAAAATGTAAACAATCATGAAGCGACTTCGTTTTTTTTTACACAAAATATAATGTTTAATTTTTGCCTTTTGATTTTGGAGTTCTGACATGTCAAACGAACATTCTAGCATCTCTCCAGAACATTATCTAGAACTCAACAAAACCTCCATCCAGTATTCAGAATCGGAGAGGAGCGTTTGATCAGCTCAGTGTTTCTGTGACGCTGGTAGTTTGTCTTTAGACACCGCAGGATCAATTTCACACATCCAGGTAGAAGCAGAAGAGGTGTGGAGGATTGTGTTTCAGCTTTGAACTGGAGCCACTCTGAGGGGAGAGAAGAGACAAGAGGATTTCCACAAACTGTTTGATAGAGCGGCCAAAACTCTCAGTCTCTCTTGACACGAGCTTCAGATCTGAGACCAGAAGCACATATCCATAACTGCAGCAGTAGTGGAGGACCACATGATCACAGTCGTAAATAGTCATGTGTTTAGCTGTAAAGTCACACAACACATTACTATTTAACATTTTGGAACAGTTACAGAATTACTCCACCCCAAAATGACATTTTTGCCTTTAATCACTTACCCCCATGTCATTTCAAACCCATAAAGCGTCATTCATATGCAGAACACAATTTAGGATATTTTGGATGAAAACCGAGAGGCTTTAGCCATCAAGATTCATACTTCCACTCTTTTTAATTTCGCTTCTGTACTCAGTCTGATAAAGTAAGCCAGTTCTCAGTTTATCTCTGGCTCTGCATCAGCTGGACCAATCAACAAACAGAGGCTGGGCTTAGAGACAAGAGCTGACTTAAGCAGAGTAGAGTAACAAATGCACTGCTCATTGTTTGTTTATGTTAGTTAATCATATTGTAAAGTGTTACCAATACAAGTTTTCACAAGAGAATTAGAAAAATCACAGATTCTTGATTTGACTGTATTTTACAAAACGTCCCACCATCTCTGGAATTGGGGTTACAGTAGATCAAATAAGCATTTGCCCTAAACTCCTAAAAACATTGTCACATATTTTAGATCTGTTGATGCAATTTGGGAAAAATTTTTTTTTGTTTTTTATAAATATTTAGATGTAACCTCCTTTGTAATCATTTACATTTTCATTTTCAACTGTTACTCCCCAATGGTCAGAAATCGAGTGGGATTAAAAAACAGTATGTGTAAATGCTGTGTCAGGAATCTGAAATGTAAAGTGAATATCACTGCTTCTTGTTATTTTTAAAGGCCTCATGGTATGTGTTTCATTAGCGGTAGAATTCCTCTGGAGAAATGCTGAAGTTGTCCCCACGGGCCGAACGTAATTGATGGTTCGCTGCCAGCACTGCTGTTTTTAGCTCACTGTAGCCTTGATTGTTATTTAGCATTGAAATTGCGAACCTCTAAAAAACCTTCAGTGCTGAAACATGAAAAATTGTGTCGGGCCATGTGGCCTTTATCAGCGCGTCCATGGCCCGTATGTGGATGGACAGATCCATTAAAGCAGACTGAATTAAAGCGAGAGAAACGACATAAGCTGCTGTCAGAGACAACCAACGCAAACCACACCTACAGAGTTTTCAAATTTGCTTTATATTTTATTTCTCAAATTTTTGTTTATTGGTATTGATTGTTAGAAATATTATGAATATTTGTTTATTAGAATAATTAATTAATTATCATTACTTATTCTATGGGGTTGTTTAATGCTTGAATCTGATTGGCTGATGGACATTCTAAGGCGTGCAGTTATTTTCAAGGAAACTTCTTGAAGCAGGTCTTGACTGCATAACATGATCATATCACTTCGCCAATTATTTCAAATGTCCTAAAGCAAGAACCAAAACCTACGATGACACTGGGCAAAAAGATATTGTAGACAGTAGGATAAAAACAACAGAACATTTTCATGTTTTGCCACAGAATTGCACTTTATTATGTACGGAAAGCATAATCTATTTCTCCCGGTCTCTCTCCCTCACAGACACACACACAGAAGTATAGACTCGCAAATGTTGATAGCACTACTCTGGCAATTTACATATTAAATGTGAATAGCAATATTTGAGTTTGTTGTGGCTGTTATTTTGAGAATCAGGATGAGATCCTTCTCAGAAAGTGATCAGGACCTCTGATGGATGTCTAGCTCTGAGTTATGGATCAGTTATTAGAGGGAATTTGGAGGTGATTTCCCAGGATACTTTGCTCAGTTGGTTTTCCAATCTTCATCATCAGCTGTGAGAAGCAGTGAAATTGCTCGGTCTCACTGGCCTTTCTCAAACACTTCACAGTAGAAAACAGTCATAAGTAGCACAGGTATATTTGTAGCAATAGCCAACAATACACTGTATTGGTCAAAATTATCCATGAAGATACAGTATTTAGTAAATTTCCTACCATACATGTATCTTCTCCTCTCTCCTCTTCTCTCGTTAGGCATTGTCTTGTCTCCTCTCATTTTGTGTCATCTCTTCTTGTCTTCTTGTTTGTGTCTTCTCTTGTCAATCTCATCTCATCTCCTTTTGTCTTGTGTTGTATCATCTGCTCTCATCTTGTGTCTTTTCGTCTTATCTCCTCTCATTTTGTGTCGTCTTGTTTTCTCTTCTCTTGTGTCATCTCATCTCCATTTGTCTTCTCTCATTTGTCATCTGTTGTCATCTCCTCTCATCTGGTGTCATCTCATCTCATGTTGTCTCTCGTTATCTTTTCTTGTCTCCTCTCACCTGGTGTTGTCTCGTCTCATCTTATCGCATCTTGTGTTGTCTTGTGTCCTCTCGTATGGTGTCGTCTCATGTTATCTTGTCTCATCTCCTCTCCTTTTGTGTCCTCTCATCTGTTGTCGTCTCTCGTTATCTCCTCTCACCTGGTGTTGTCTCATCTGAACTTATCTCATCTTGTCTTGTGTTGTCTCGTCTCCTCTCATTTTGTGCTGTCTTGTCTCCTCTTGTCTTGTGTCATCTCATCTGCTTTTGACTCCTCTCATCTTGTGTCATCTCGTCTCCTCTTGTCTGGTGTTGTCTTGTCTCGTCTTATCTCATCTTGTCCTGTGTTGTCTCGTCTCCTCTCATCTTGTGTCATCTTGTCTCCTCTCATCTTGTGTCATCTTGTCTTCTTTTGTCTTGTGTAGTCTCATCTCCTTTCGGCTCCTCTCATCTCATGTCATCTGTTGTTATATTCTCTTATCTCCTCTTGTGCAGTCTCTTCTCTTCATCAGATCTCAGAATATTGAACTGTAGACTGCTGTGTTTTGAATGTTGTTTTCAGTCTTCATGCAAAGGGAAGGTTTAATAATGGCGTGTTTCTAGATTTAGCGTCAATGGAGCTGCAAATGTCAGAACATCTCGGCACCTCATTCCCAAACAGAGGACACTGTAAAATATGAACTTTTTCCTCTTGTCTTTTTCACAGAGGACATGTCTGAGTCCTCCTCTCACATGAATGCGCTCCATCTGTTCATCTTGTCTATTTTCGCTTTAGTTTTTTTTAGAGAGAATTTTTGTTATCCACTGTATTCCCCTGGCGGCCTGTGACTCACTAACGATTGTCCTTTTAATTGCCTGTGTCAGTGAATTTCTCAAAAACTTTGCAGAAACGTCCTGGTCATGTTCCTCCGGTCAAATTCTCATTACTGCAATACAAATAAAAAATATATAATTTAAATACCATATTTAAAATGCATACATTATAGTTTTTCATAAAAAAATCTTAAAAAACATTGGTACTTGGAATAAAGTAAAGGTTAATGGAATTAATATAAAATAATAATAAATAAATTGTTTCTGTCACGAACAGGAAGTGAGAAGACGTGCGGGTTCATCGCAGACTGTTTATTGAATGACACAGAGCGGAATCAGACAGGCTATCAGGGTCGTTACCGGTAAACATCAATGTAGGAGGCAGAGCAAGAGAGTAGTCAGTGTCCAAGTGTAGGTCGGTACACAGAAAACACAATCAAAAGGGCAAAACAAAGGTGGTGGTCAAAAACAGGCGAGGTCAGTAAACAACAGATCACAGAGTTGCAAAACGACAGGTTGACAGTGCTATTGGACCGTGACAGACAAACAAACAGACTGGTATACAGGTGGTACTGATTGAATCATTGAACCTAATTCAGAACAGCTGTGAAAGAGAGATGCATTCTGGGGAATGGAGTCCAGGAATGAAAACAGACACAAAACACATTACATAGAAAAGCTGGAGTGCAAAACCCAGTCTTTAGCTGGCAGCTCCAGCTGGGCGTGTCAGTTTCATACTTGCCAAGGAAAATTTAATTCTTATATATTCCTAAAATAACGTTACTAAAAATGAATAAAAACCATATAGAAAAAAACAAAAGCTACTAAAACACAAAACTATAAAATGGAAACATATAAAAGTAAAAAATAAATATAATGATATCAAATAATAATATCAAAATATTTATATTAGTTTACATCAGCATTATAAAAGCATGTGAAGCTTTTAAGGTTGATAGTGAATTTTTCATTAGTGTCATAAATCAGACTCTCTCCGTTCAGATTCTCTCTCTCTCCCTCACTGAGTATTTACTTTGCCGAACTCCATTTCCCACAACACCCTGTACTTGAGACTAATCACTCTGTGTGTTTCCCATTTGCTCCCCTACTTAAACTGTCTCCTCAAACTCATTGTTTGTGTTCATATTTCAAAATCATGTTTTGCCTGGATGACATTACTCAGGGTTTCCTAGCATTCTCCTGTGTATTTTGTGTATGACGCCAGACTTTTTGACCACTCTTGATTCAATGCCGCCTGCCCTTGTGATCTCATTTACTGGAACTCTGATTGTTTGCTGCCTGCCCAGACTTCTATCTGGTATTGTTTTGCCTCTGGATTGCCTCTGATACTACACCATTGTTAACTGAACTTCGCCTTTTGACACTGCCTTATATTATTAAATGCTGCAAATGGATCCCCATGAGTCTGACCCTTCGTTACAGAAGACTGCCTTCTTCAGATCCAGCAGCTGTGTATCAAATTTTCAAAAGCAGCTCCAAGGTGGCAACATGACTTTCCCTTCCTTCAATGATTTCTCTGTCAGTTTCGAGAGGTGTTCAAGCATTCTTCTGGAGGTAAAAAAGCAGGGCAAGAACTGCTCGCACTTCACCAGGGGAGAAACCCGGCAGCGGACTATTCTCTCACATTCCGCAGCCCAGACCAGGTGGGGCAACAACCCACTGAAACTGCTCTTCCGCAAGGGTCTTTCAACTGAATTAAAGTCTGAGCTAGCTGCGAAGAGGGAAAGATGCTGAAGCAGTTTATTGGTTTTGTTATCCGCCTTGATAATCTCCTACGATCACGGTTTCTGTTACGCCAAAGCCCAATTCAAACCCCCACTGCTACAGATGTCTCAGAGCCTGAACCCATGCAAGTCAGAGTAACACATCTCACATCTGAGGAGAGGGAGCATAGAATGCATAATCATCTCTACTATACTGCAGGCTATCTGGTTATCTACGAGCCGTCCATTCCACCTGACCCACCGCTATAGATTCCACCAGTGTTAATCCAACCACACTAGAAGAACCCATTTCATTGACCTTTGTGGATGTTTCTGCTGAAACCACGACTTCAGTAGATTCTAGAGCAGCAGGGAATTTCATTGATATGAATTTTGCCAAATCTCATAACCTCCCACTTATTGCATGTGAATCCAAAGATCACCAACGATCTCAGTCTAAAGACCGGCTCTCTGCATACGGAAACCATATGACTGTTCACCACCGATTCCTCTCGGAATCCAGTACTTGGTTTACCCTGGCTGGAGAAACACAACCCTCACATTTCTTGGACTGCCAAGCAGATCCAACAATGGTCAGAGTTCTGTCAACAGGAATGCCCGCACTTCCAACTCCAGATCACAGTCTCAGAAGCCACACCGACTGCTAAAATACCCTCCCTATAAGACTTACCAATTTAGTATCAAGATCTGACTTAGGCATTCACTAAATCTAAAGCTTCCCAACTACCACCACACCGATCCAGTGATTGTGCCATCAATCTGCTCCCTGGAGCTGTGCCATTAAGAGGTCAAGTATTCCCATTATTATAACCCAAATCTGAGGCTACGAAGTCATACACTGAGGCTTCATAAGACCATTCACCTCTCCTGCATCTGTTCAGTTTTTCTTTTTGAAAAAGAAGGACAGAGGGGTTGTGGCCGTGCATTGATTACAGGGGTCTTAATGAGATCACAGTCAAGTTCCGTTATCCATTGCCACTGGTTCCATTTGTCCTTTAGTGGGCTCGACCTCCACAGTGCCTTCAGCCTAATTCACATCTGGGAGGGGGATGAGTGGAAAACTGCATTCTTAACCACGTTAGGGCATTATGAATATGTTACTATGCCATTTGGGCTCACCAATAGTCCATCAGTAATCCAATCCTTCATTAATTATGTGTTACGGGACATGCTAAACCGATTGGTCATCATTTACAACTCAAATTCACAGTAGAGGTGGATACTTCTTACACAGGGCAACCCTTCGAAACTCTTTCCTTGTGCCTACTATTCATGCAAACTGACTGACACGGAGAGGAATTACGATGTTGGACATTGAGAATTATTAGCCATGAAGGTGGCCTTTGTGGAATGGTGGTACTTTCGTCAGCTAAACATCTCAACCCACGGAAGGTAAGATGGTTATTGTTCGTTTCACACTTCAATTTCAAGATAACGTACTGTATAGACCGGGGTCCAAGAACGGTAAAGCTGATGCTCTGTCAAAACTTTATGAAACACCAATCACACGCCATCCAACGGACCAATGCTGTGATCAAATTTAATTGTAGCACCTGTTCAATGGGATATCATGACAAGGATCACTGAGGCCCAGAACCACGATCCTCCCCACTGAATTGTCCTAACAACTGAACCTATGTCCCGCCAGCATTCAGCCAACACATCCAGACCATGATTCATGATTCACCCTGTTCTGGACAGCCAGGCATCACCGCAACTATCCAGTTGGTATCAGAACAATTCTGGTGGCCCACAATTTAAGCTGAAGCAGTCACATTTGTCCAGCAATAGCCTACATGTAACATATCAAAGTTATCTAATCAATGTCCTGCTGCCCTTTTACAACCACTTCCGATTCCCCAGTGCCCATGGTCTCCATCGACTTTGTAACTGATCCTCCCAATTATCTGAACTATACCACCATCCTGGCAGCCACTGATCATTTCTTCAAAGCCCCACTGCCTTCTAAACTGCTGAGATCCTCTTGGAACAAGTGTTTCATTTCTATGGACTGCCAGATAATATTTTTTCAGACCGAGCCTTTTGTCAACAACTCAACATTAACATTAATCTTACCTCTGGACACAGTCTTCAAGCTAATAGACAGGTTGAAAGATTTAATTAAGTCACTCACTTCCAGAGATTCTATTACCACCAAGGTGACTGTAGTTGGTTTCTGATGTGGGCAGATCACGCCCAAAATTCACTCTGCAAGCCCTCTACTGGTCTCACCCCCTTCCAATGTGTGCTTGGAAGGTTCCAACCCCCACTGTTCCCCTGGTCAGGAGAGCCATCTAAACTTCTTCTGTCAGTGATTGGTTATGCAGAAGTGAGAACATATGGTCACGTTCACCTCAAATGAGTGGTGTGCAGAACCAGGGAACAGGCTGATCGTTGGAGGAGCGAAGGGCTGGTCTACCCATCTGGTCAATGGGTCTGGCTCTCTTCTAGAGATCTGCATCTCAGACTCCCGTGCAGGAAATTAAATCTCAGTTATGTGGGTCCTTTCCAATTCTTAGATAGATAACATCCATATCTTAGTTCAGCCTAGCTGGATTCATCTTTACGTTTTCATAAAAAATTTACAAAAAAAAAGTTTATACGTACAATATGTGCTCACAGAACTTTTTCACGTCACTTTTGGCCTTTATACAGTATGAAAGCAGCTGCAGTTCTCCAGTTAGAGCAGAGGGTTTTTGAGTGGATAGCGGATGTGTTGATTGGTTTGCTCTGGCTGAGTTTCGGTCAGCAGCTCATTCTGTGTTCAGAGATGATTTGTGGAGCTGATGAAGCTCGGCAGACACCGCTGTCTCTGAGAGAGCAGAGGAAGAGATTCATTACTCCTCTGATTCCCCACTGACTCTCATTATTCCCTCATCTTCATCTGCAGGAGCCAGATGAATAGTAAGTTCAAAAGAGCAGCATTTATTTGAAAATGAAATATTTTGTCACATTATAAATGTCTTTACTGGCTCTTTTGATCAATTTAAGGCGCCCTTGCTGAGTAAAAGTATTCATTTCTTTTAAAAACGGCCAAATAGTTTATGCAATGAGAGCGTTTTTATTATATACGCCTTTGTCAGGTATGTTTGTGATTGACGTTGTTGGTTGGACTGTGCTTGAGTTCATCAGCGATTTATTAACTGATGATGTTTAATGCAGATGAACTGTGTTCTGTGACCCAGAAGAGAATAAAACCGGCTCTATTCTTCCCCCTTCTCTCAGATGAAGCGTCTGCTGAATTATTCACCACGTGTTTTGCTCTCGTTGAATCTCATGCCGAGAAACAGATGCCCTTCTGAAGCAAACACACACACATAGAGACGATAGCGATCAGAAACAAGTGATAACAACAGAACAGAGCCCAAATATCTGCCCTGAGACTCAGAGTTAGAATTATGGCCAGAGATTTTCATGGCTTTTTTATAGTGAGACTGCTTTTTTGTGTGTGTGTGTGTCACTGATATTCTATTATAAAAGCTATAACAGTGATACTAAAATAAATACAATATTATTTTATAATGTTCCTTTTTTTTAATTGATATTTTGAGTTTTTATTAGTTAGTTTTCTATTTTAACTTTGGTTAAATTCTGTGAGAATTACCAGGTATATTTTTACTTATTTTATACATCTTTTCCTTATGTTGCATTGATGTAGTATATAAATTAACCATGATATTTTAATTAGATTATATAAACAATGGTTTAAAAAAGATTTAATTGATTAATTGCAAAAATAATTAATATGAGAACAAGAATTGAAAATTTCCCCTTATTTATTTTTTATTTTTTGATTGTGATACCCTCTAACTTCAAACATATACTGTTCAAGGTTTTTTTTTTTTTTTGTTTTTTATTACTTTATTTTAGTTAATGGTTTAGTCATTTTACTGTGTGTTTTTGACATTTTATTTATTTAATTAAAATGCGTCTACATAACTTTATTCAGTTTTATTTCAGTTTTAACTTTCAAGTTTAATTTCATGTGTATTTATAAAAATACATAAAATTAAGCATAAGCATT
Source organism: Enteromius paludinosus (assembly GCA_032361165.1). Classification (NCBI taxonomy): domain Eukaryota; kingdom Metazoa; phylum Chordata; class Actinopteri; order Cypriniformes; family Cyprinidae; genus Enteromius; species Enteromius paludinosus. The sequence continues at coordinate 18,599,560 of JAUMHQ010000083.1, forward strand.
GTTCCAAAGTGCTGTATAATTTAAGTTTTATTTGACAAATGACATATGTTTCCTTGATTTATATATATATATATATATATATATAGTTATGATTTGTCAAGTTCTTTTGAAATAATTTGAATGATTTCTTGTTTCTAACAATTACAATTACAATTGCGTCTCAATTAAGAAAATGCACCAGTCACTGAACTGTATGTGGTATTTTCATCAGATACAGGCCTGTCCCTGAGAACATAATGATTTGGCTGTTGTTTTCTGGTGTCTCTCCAAACAGAGCATGTCACTCGCAGCATCACATGTGAGACGAGCCAGAGACTGCTGAAAACAGTTTTACTTCCATACCCATGATTTAATGTGAGGAATATTACAAACATGTTGCCTAATGTTGGTTTTGGAGAAAACTACATGTCTAGATCAGTGTTGCTCAGTTCAGTCTGCAGGATGAAATGTAAATATTTAAATTAAATTATTATTAATATATTAAAATAATCTAAGTCTTAATTAAAATGTTTTTTACTAAAAAAAAAACAATTTAATGATCAATCTTTTGATCAATTTAATGCATCCTTTGCTATTTTATTCAACTAAAACTAAAACCAAAACCATGTTACGGTGGTTTAACGGTGGTACGGTGTCCCCGGCACTACACGGAAATATAACGCTGGAGACGTGGAGTATCTTTTAATTAACAAACTCAAGAACATGTAGACAAGGAGTGTAACATTTAGCATGGAGGATAACATTTAACGACTGAGAAGGGAGACTTGGAGACACAGATATTAAAAACACTACCAAACACGAGGAGAACTCAAAACACCTGACTGGGAGCACATTAACTAATAAATCACACAGACGACAGGAAACACCAAATAAGTGCAAACGCATGGGAACTGTCATGTTTCATGTCTGTTCAGTCTGGTTCTCCCCTGTCTTTTTGTAATTTTGGTTTAGTCCTGTTCATTTGGTTTGTCCCGTTTGTTCTGTTTGATTAGTTGATTTTGCACACCTGTCTTTGTTCCAGCTGTCCTCACTTTAGCTCGTTAAGTTCTGTGTATTTAAAGCCCTCTGTTTTTCTGTTCTAGTTAGCCGTGATTAATGTAATGTTACATGTCTTGT
>JAUMHQ010000083.1:18600775-18613869 GCA_032361165.1 Enteromius paludinosus
TCGCCTAGCCTCTGAAGGAAGTGACTTGGGAGGACCAGTCCTGCTAAGGATGTATCCTTGACATTGAGAAACACCCCTAGATGCCTCATTGGCCGCTCGATCGCACGTCAACTGCCATGTTTGAGGATCTACAGACCGTCGCACATAAATAAAAACAGATCTTGGGGTTTTACCTTTCACCGGTAAGACTGAACATGACTTTACGGTGTTTTTGGTCATTATGATGCCAGCCTAATTAGCCTTCAGTCTATATGTTTAATTACTATAGCAATATGTCCATTTTAAATGGAATAAGCTGTGTTCTGATCTGAGGCACGAGGCTAAAATGTTGGGGTTACAGGCAGAGAAAGCAATGAAAAAAGCTTAATTTAATGTACAGGTACATTAAAATGACATTACATGTATATAGTACAGTTATACTAGCCTACATTATTGTTATAATTGTAAGACAAAATCAATCAAATCAACAGGAGTGTGAGCTTTTTTATAAGTCCTTTTAAAAAATTAACGATTTGACTAAATAACTGGAGGCATATTTTTAAGTCCATTTATATCACAAACCACTAAAATCGGCTGATAAAATGTAAACATTCTCGTGATTTGATCCAAAAAACTCCTCCATTCACCGACAATTGTTTATAAAGCAGTCTTGCCCGGAGAAAGATGGCGGGTGCGTTGACTTATCGCAGCAGTGGCTCAAAGCGGCCGATGAGGCGTCTAGGTATTTAAATGTATATGCTCACAAAACCCCGAGATATGCTTCAGAGGACATGTAATAACCCCCTGAAGGCGTATAGGTTTGTATTACGTCACTGTACTTGTGGATATATCAGATTCACAGAGATTCAAAACAATGGCTTGAAAGAGTCAAGATAAATTTTTCCAAAATCTGTGACGAACTGAGTTCGTCTGAAAAAAGAAAGTCATATGCACCTAGGATGGCTTCAGGGTGCGTAAAATATGGGGCAATTTTTCATTTTTCCATTTCCATTAACAGTGCTCAATTTCTTGCACAGACTGATTGTTTTTACTTCATTAAAACTCAATTTATCATCAGCAGCCAAAGGTATTCATTTTGTATTCCTTATATGCTTTTTTGTCTCTTAAAGTGTTGGTAGCCGTTGACTTAAATTATATGAATCACAAAGGAACACAGTGTTAGCTGAAAACATTCTTTACTGTTCGGCTGAAGAGAAAGTTTTGTGTAAATTAATAGCAAGTTTCCTTTTTTCCTTCTCTTTATGTTAATGAGTGTTTTCTCAGTGTTTTCTGTCGATGTGCATCTTTTGTAGTTTGTTAGTTATTCATAAATATGAAGTAGGAAAACAGGGATAAATATGTAAATGTGTGCTCTGGGTTAAGATTATCATGAATTTCAAACAAAAACCTGCCCACTACCAATCAAACCTTTCACTCCAACTTGCCATTTTGATGCTGTGGAATTACTGCGATGCTTAACTGATTTATCTAGATTGGGGTCAGATAATAGAATAATTAATAGAATAAACAACATACATTTCCAATTTCCTACATTATTATTGCTACAGACACTCTTCTTTAGATATAGCAAATACCAGCTGCATGCAAAGTCACTAAACTTTTGACCACTGATAAAGGAAAAAATGCCAAAATTTGTGCATGAAGCTGCACTGACATCTGCAACGAGCCAACTTAGGGCCTTAAAAATGACGACGCCATAAGAAAGGTGAATATGTACAAGTTGCTGTAAGATCGTGCTGAATATTTCTCTATTGTATTGCATATTCTGACTTGCATTCCGTACATCAGAAAAAAAATAGGAAAGATAAGAAAGAATCAAAATTTTACCAGTAAAGAATTCTTCAATTTAATTGGTTGCCAGGGAGTTTCTCTATAGAGGGCCATTTTGTGTCATAACATTCACAGCAGTGAGTTTCCTGCCAGTTGGTTTTAGAAAGTGTGATAAGATGTGATAAATATGGCCAGATCTGATGGTCCTGAGGCTGTTTGTTGTGTGATGATGACTATAGATTCAGCAGGAGATGGCCGTGTGTTTGATTAAAACCACAGTCTGAACCAAAGCTGTTGTGAAGCATCTGATTCTGACCCTCCATATGCTTATTAAACACACGCTGCTTGGTTCACATTATTCTGAGAGGCTTTAAGCTTTAGCATAGATTAAATTTACATGGACTGATCCTGATGCTTTAGTTGTGGCTTTTATTTGGCTGCCAGCATTATCACTGAAATAATAAAAGGAAGGGTTTTTGTTTTACATTTCACTGCAGAAATATTTTAAACAGTGCTCTTTAGTATCACTGAGAGACAATAGTTTTTATAGTATCTCAGTTTATTATTGTATTTTACAATAATCAAAAAAAAAATCTTGTTTATAGTGATGTTTAATGTTTCATTTTAGTGTTTTTTTATAATTTTTTATGATTTTATGTGTATACAGTTTTGTTCATTTATATTTAAGTTTTAGTTTATTGTTTATAATTTCAAGTTGAACCAAATCAAAATGAGAAAAGCTGCTAAAATCAACTGGTAAAACATACATTCTTTATAGATGTATAGTATCTTTTTGAGTTCCAAAAAAAAAAATGTATATATATTTTTCCAAAGTCTGGGTTATTTTGCATGCTCGTAACTCAAGATAATTGTTTTTTAACAATTTTTTGTTGTGATATCTTCATTCTCAAAGCCCTACAGTATGTCCTTCATTTTCAGATATTGGGATCTCAGTATGACTCCGTGTGTAAATTTTATAATTTCTCAAAAACCAAAGAGGAATATCTTCAGAACAAATGATGTTGAAACTATTTTCTATTTATCAAAATAGAGCATGCCTGTGTGCCAAAAATAATATTTTTGTATATGTTAAGACATTAAATATATCTCAATTTACTTTTAGATTTTGCTTCTACACAAACCTTTCTTTCATTATGTTAATTTTTAAGGCCACGTCTAATACATTTTCTGGAGATATGGTGATCCCAGTGTTGGTCAGTGTCTAAATTGTTGCATTTTCACCCATTTCCAGTGCTTAAAAATGTGGATCATTTCACATTATTCTTTACATTATGCTTGCTGTTTTTCCTATTAAAAAGGAGTGTCTGAAATCAAATATTGTTAATATTAGAAATGGATGAAACATAACATAAAATGTTCTTTTTCCAAAGTTTGCATGCTTTTAACTCAAGAAGTGCTGTTCTATATCTCAATAACTGTTTAGATCGTGGTCCTTAGTAAACCTTTCATTTGTTATCATCATTTTCAAAACCCAGTATAATTAAGATCCAGAGATATGATGATCTTTCAGTCTAAAACCAAACATGGTTAACTTTGCATACCCTTTTTATGTTGAAGATATACCTTTCTGAGCACCAAAAATATTATTAATTCAAATTTTGCATGCTTGAAATTCAAGAATTCCTACAGTTTTCTTAATATCTGTTTTTCTTTGGTTATCATCAAGGCCCAGTGATTCATTTTCAGAGACAATGATCACAATGTCTCGTAAATTTCACAAATTGCAATGGTCAAAAACCAAAGTGATTCATTTTGCATGATATTTGTTCCATTAAAGATTGTACCTTTCTACACATCAAACCTATTATTTATCCCAAGTTTGCATGCTCATAACTCAAGAAGTACTGCAGATATCTCTATATTCAGTTGTATGATCACTCCGGCCAGTCCCAAATAAAGCATTGATGGTAGATGAGCTCTGAATTGGTGCCGCAGCAGCGTAATGAATCGGTGTATTTATTTAGAGCAATCTTCTCTGCCAGAATGGCCCGACTCAATCGCTTCGACGTGAGCTCGTAGTCGTCTTCGTAAAGGTAATTGCTCCAACCCGTGGCATGATAAAGGATCCTGGATGAAGTATTGACCGCCTCTGGATTTTGATTAAAGGCCTGTGGGGCAGAACATGTCTTAATGAAAGTGCGGAATCAGCATTCGAGGTGGCAGCATCCACTCGCTGATTGCGTTTGGATCTGGAGCGAGAGGAGACGCTAAATTAAAGTGTCTTCGCCGATAAACGTGCTGTATTTCTTAACGTGTAAGCAGAGGATGTTATTAGCGTCGTTATGGCCTGGAGAAGGTCAGCACTAATCAGTTTTGATTCGGATCCAGAATCTCTCGTGAACATTAGAGTTCATGATGAATTTATCGCTTTTCACAGCGCCGTCATGCCCGGTTATGTAAATGCATCTATCTTTAAAGTATTATTAGCAGGACGTGAGAATTAGCAAGTGAAATGACATCAGATTTACAATAAAGTGCCATTTGGAAGAGCTTAAGGCACCACGCTTGAGAAAGCGGTAAATCTGTTAAATTCATCGCTTCGTCAAACGCAGGTTAATCGCCCGTCAGATGTGAAGAATCATGCGGCGAATCCCTTTAATATCTCTATAGTTCTTCACAGACGGATATGCAGTAACTGGAGAGCAAACCTCTAATAAGATGCACTGTAAAAAGTATTTTGGTATGTAAATAAAAATGTTTGAAGTATGTTTTACAATAAAAATGTACACATAATGTTTTTTTTTTATAATGTTTTTTATTAAATCGTTATTGTTTTACTGTAACTCCTGTGTGTGTGTTTGTGTATGTATATATATATGAGTAACATGTCAGACAAAAATCTCCTTGAAGTCTCATGAACCATGAAACCTCAGAGCAATATCTGTGCCCGGTGGGAATAAATGTGAGCTCAAATGATGTCGGGCTGATGCTGTAATAAGTGTGGTCCTCTGAAGGCCAGCAGGTGTGGGTCTGTGTCCCTCGCGTGAGGTCATTGATCAGGAATGTCAATCCGTCCTCCAGAGAAGAGTATAAATAGAAAGAAACTGGCAGCACCTGAAATGATGTTGGTTGTCCTCAGGGAAAAGCCGGAGGAGGCATTGAGTGATTTAGTCCTTGCAGTATTTCACTCTCTCTGTTTCTGTCACTGTGACAGCAAGGAAATCTCTATCTTCTGTTGCTACTCAAGCAGATTCACAGAAGAAAAAAAGTTTATAAGCATTTTATTGGCAGGAAGGTTACTTGAAATTCAGACAGGGTGTATAAGAAAAGGATTACATGACAATACATTAGCAATCTTATTTTTTTAAGTGCAAAAAAAGTACTCAGTGCATTTAAAGCATTTCAATCATTCAGCAAATGTTATGTTTCAATATATTGGTAAGATCAGTCTACAACTGGGATTTCATATTAATCAACACAAAACTGTGGCAAATAGAGTTACGTCATTCAGTTAATGAATAGTTTTCTTGTGAAAAAGTGTTTTAAGGTACTTTCAATTTGTCTAATATGGAACCGAAATGATTTAAAAACTGAAAGTAAGTTGATTAACTTTATACTTAGGTATTTCATTTTGTTTAATTATATATTCTTTGCCTATATCTTGCAATTCTGACTTTATTTTAGAATTGCACGTTTGAATCTCGCAATTCTGACTTTTTTCATAGAATTCCGAGTTCAAATTTAAAGTTGAGTTTAAATCGTAAAATCAAATATAAATCTCCTTATTCTGAGTTTGTGTTCACTGTGGTGGAGGTGTGCGGATCCATATGCATACTTTTATTAAAAGACATGGTCATACACAGGCACGCTCAAACAACAGCGAACATGACATTGAAGAAATGGCAGAATCGAGGTCGGGGTACACAAGCAGAGTTCAGGGCAGGCAGGAAGCAGTCGAAATCCAGATAATTAGTCTAAATTCACAACGGGAGAAACAAAACACGGGAAAAGACAGCTTAGAAATGATAGCCAGAGAAAATCAAGACTTCCCGGTGAGTGTGTGTTTGGTTGTGGCTTTTATGGTAGTTGTAATGAGTGTGTTGGCATGGATAATGAGCTGCAGGTGTATGTGTGTAATCAGGAGTGAGGCATGATGGGAAGTTGAGTCTGTGTGTGTGTGTGTGTGTGTGTGTGTGTGATTCAAATGGTGGTGTGATAATGGTCTAAGAGTCTGTGGTGATTCTATGTAGACTGGAGTGCCCTCTGACAGAGCCCAAGGGAACTCTAGCTGAAAACCATGACAGTTTGTCTCATAATTCAGATTTTCATAGAATTAAGCTGAAATCTTGAGTTTCCTTCAATTTTGACTTCTCATAAAATTGCACATTTAAATCTTGCAGTTTTGAATTTAAATTTATAAAAAAGTATAGAATTTGACATTTTAATTTCACAATTCTTTGTTTAGATCTTGCCATTTTTGCTGAATTACAAGTTGAATTCTCACTATTTTGAGTTTGTCTCACTTTTCTAAAATCATCTTGCTATTCTGAGTAAAAATTTCACAATTCCATATTTTTATAGCAATCCTGAGTTTTGAGCTTATGTCTCACAATTTCTACTAATTTGAAAGAATTAATCAATTCTGACTTTTTTCATAGTATTAAGTTAAAATCTTGCTTTTATGAATTTCAATTGTACAATTTAGAATTCTGAGTTCTACGGAAGAGGATTAGGCCCTATAATATATCATTTTGAGATTAAAGTCGTTAAATTACGATAAAAAAGTCGAAATAAAATGTTGAGAATAAACCCGTTAAATTACGAGATTAAAGTCATTAAATTATGTGAAAAACTTGTTAAATAACTAGAATAGACTAGAGTTTAATGCAGAAATGCAGATGAAACACTGTGCCATAACTGCATTTAGAATACTTTCCGATACACAAACGAATAATGGATTTACTGTAGTACCACTTAATGAATGCATTATAACTAATGCAGTTAATATCCACTTTTCTGATGCGTCATGTGATGAAAAAGAGAGGAAAGAGAGTTTGGCAAGAAATGGTTTCAATCAATCGGACATGTTTTAGTCAAGCGTTTTACTCTACGAATTACGCCTCTGGAGATGCTGACAGGCACGCTCTAAAACAAGTCTTTTGTTCTGCACGAAACATGAGGGTTTTTTTTCTCGAAATTTAACAATTTTTCTTGTTATTTAATGACTTTTTTCTCGAAATTTAATGACTTTAATCTCGTAATTTAACGAGTTTATTCTTGTTATTTAACATGTTTTTTCTTGTAATTTAATGACTTTATTCTAGTTATTTAACAGCTTTAATCTCAAAATGATTAATTTCTTTTATTATTGCTTGGCCCTAATCCTCTTCCGTAGGGTTCACATTTAAATCATGTAGAGGGTTTTTTTTTTCAAATGAACTTGAGTGAATTTTAGTTGTTTTTTGTCTGGTCAGATCTGGACGAGCCGGTGGTGACGGTTCATCAGAGCATTGGTGAAGCTAAAGAGCAGTTCTACTATGAGCGGACAGTGTTTCTGCGCTGCGTGGCCAATTCTAACCCTCCCATCCGCTACAGCTGGTACCGTGGAAGAGACGTGCTCTCACAAGGTTCCGATAAAGGGGTGGAGATCTACGAGCCCTTCTTTACCCAGGTAAGAATATAACGCTTGTTATAAATACTGCATTAATACTGTGTTTTTCAGACACTATCATGTTGGGAATATATCTGCTAAATTAGTAAAAGTAATATATGCAAATCATAATACACTGCAATACAAACAAATATTCTTATTTTAGCAAGGATGCCTTGGAAAAAGTCAAAGTTGGGACACTAGAGTTATAATTGAATTTCTTGCCATTTTAATTGCAATTGTAAAAGTTTTTTTTTCCATAATTCTAACTTTTTTCTTAGAACTGCGATTTTATTTCTCACAATTCTGACAATTTTTATTTTTTTAATTGGAAGTTTAAATCTTTCAGTTTTTCTTAAAATTTCAAGTTAATTCTTGTTAGAATTGCATGTTTATTTCTTGAAAATCTTGACTTACAATCTTACAATTATGAATTAGAAGTACAATTGTAGTTCTTGCCATTCTGACATTTTTTTTAGGATTAGATTTGTATTCACAATATAGAAATTTTGCCAGTCTATTTTTTTTCAATTCTGACTTTAATTATCACAAATGTGTCCCTTTTTTAAGAATTGTGGGGTTTTTTTTCACAAATCTGAGATTTTTATTAGAATTGCAGGTTATTCTCACAATTTCTGTCAAGTCTATTATAAGTCTATCAATTACAATCTAGCGATTCTAATGATTTTTTGAGAATGTATATTTCATTTTTCACAATCATTATTTTTTTCATAGAATTGTGATTTTATTTCTTGCAATTCTGAGTTTAAATCTTTAAGTTAGTTTAAATTGAAACTCACATTTACTTTTGCAATTATTCTTTTGTGTGATGGAAAAAGGGTTGAATAGAAAATTGCTGTTTTACACTAAAATAATATTTCAGTTTTTACTGTATTTTTAATCAAATACAAGCAGCCTCAGTGAGCAGAAAATACTTTTTGAAAAAAGTCTATAAAGCAGGGCAATACAATAGTACTTTCTGGTACTTTTTTCGTCAGATAAAGTAAAAAGAAAATGTCTGAGGTTACGTAGGTGCATTAAACCCTGAAGGAGGGACGGCTGGATTACACTTGCAGGTTTTCGCTGAGGAGCCAGGGACGTGGCAAGGGGAAATACCTACGTAACCTTAGATGTTCCCCTTCAGTAGAGTTCACTTTGACGTTACATTTGTGAACAGACCTGTGGCGAAGGTGTTTGGTGTCGTCTAGCCCGCAGCTCTACAGATATCTGCTAATGAGGCACTGTGCACCAACGCAGAGGTGGAGGCAACACTCCTTGTGGAGTGAGCTGTCAGACCTAAGGGGCACGGCTCTCCCTGGTATAATTAGGATAGGGAGATGGTATCCACCACCCAATGGGCCACCCTTTGTTTGGAGACAGCATTCCCTTTTTTGCTGACCTCCAAAGCAGACAAAGACCTGCTGGGAGCGTCTGAAGCTCCAGGTGCAGTCAATGTAGAGGCGCGTACAGGACACAGCAACTGTAAGGCCGGGTCTGCTTCCTCCTGGGGCAGAGCTTGCAGGTTCACTACCTGATCTCGGAAGGGTGTGGTAGGAAACTGGGGCTGGTAGCCAGCCCAGGGTCTCAGGATAATGTTAGAATCAGCCGGGCCGAACTCTAGGCATTCTTCGTCGACAGAGAAGGCTTGTAGATCCCCTACCCTCTTGATGGAGGCCATAGCAATCAGGAGTGCTGTTTTTAATGACAGGTATTTTATCTCGACTGATGCTAAGGGCTCGAAAGGAGCTTGGCGCAGGCTGGTTAGGGCGACGGCACGGTCCCAAGAGGGTACCGAGGGCGGTCTCGGGGGATTAACCTGACGCGCACCTCTGAGGAACCTGACGATGAGTTGGTGCTTACCTAGGGATTCACCCTCCACTGCATCATGGTATGCTGCTATGGCAGCAACATAAACCTTAATAGTTGAAGGGGCAGCCTGCGCTCCACCTTTTCCTGCAGGAAGGAAAGCACAACTGCAATCGAGCATCTCTGGGGCTCCTCGTGGTGGGATGAGCACCAGTCGATGAACAGACCCCATCTCTGAATGTAGGCCTGCCTTGTAGAGGGGGCCCTAGACTGAGAGATGGTGGTGATCATGGCTGCTGGCAAGCCGGAGAGGTCTGCCGCGTCCAGTCCAGGAACCAGACGTGCAAGTTCCAAAGAACGCGGGTACCAAATCGTGCCCATCCCCTGAGAGAGAAGGTCTCTCCTCAAGGGGATTTTCCAAGGAGGGACTGCCACGAGGAGCATTAGGTCGGCAAACCAGGTCCGGGAGGGCCACTATGGCGCTACCACCAGAACCTGCTCCTCGTCCTCCCTGACCTTGCACAGGGTCTGTGCAAGTAGGCTCACTGGGGGAAAGGCATACTTGTTGCCGCTGAAAAGGCGGCAACACTCCGGGGAAACGCCAATCCGAAGTGTGCCACTGTGCCATGCCCATCTCCGGACTCGATCGTGTAACCAACGCTGAAGCGGTCTCATATGAAGCAGCCCCAGCGGCGTTACTGCAGCTGTCGCTGCCATATGCCCCAGGAGCCTATGGAATTTCTTGAGAGGAAACGCTGTTGTGCCTATATGACCTCAGACATGTTAGCATACCGAGATAAGAGATACCGAGATTAGCTCCATACCGAGATAAGAGATCCTCTGTACTGGACAGAGTTTGCTCTTCTCTCGGTTGACCTGAAGGCCCAGATGGCTGGGGTGCCGTAGCACCAAATCCCTGTGCTGACACAACAACTCCAAAAACTCAAGTGAGCCATTATCAGGCAGTCATCGAGGTAGTTGAGGATGCGGATACCCATCTGATCCCTCCGCGAGCTTGGTAAAGACTCGGGGAGACAGGGCCAGGCCAAACGGGAGAACCTTGTACTGATACGCTCGAGCCTCAATCGCAAACCAAAGAGGGGTCTGTGGCGAGGCAAAATCGAGACGTGAAAGTATGCGTCCTTTAGGTTGATGGCTGCCAACCAATCCTGGTGCCGGATGCATGTTAGTATGTTAGCCTGAGATGGGACCGATTAAGGGCTCGGAGGTCCAGGATGGGTCTCAACCCACCGCTCTTTTTGGGCACGATGAAGTAAGGGCTGTAAAGCACTGACCTCATCTCGGCTGGAGGGACAGGCCCAATTGCGTCCTTCGCCAGTAGGACTGCAACCTCTGCACAGAGGACAGCGGCATCCGTGTCTGAATGAACACGGGTATAGAGAATGCCTCTGTACCTGGGCGGGCGCCTGGCGAACTGAAACGCATAGCCGAGGCGTACCGTCTGTATCAACCACCACGAGGGGTTAGGGAGCTGTAACCAGGCCCCCAACCGTATCGCCAGGGGTATCAAGGGTACGGTGACAGCCGTGCCTGTGATGGGGCAGCCTGGTGGGAAACCAGGTGAGTCCGACTGCTCTGAGCAGACCATACCTTCTCCACTGGTTCCTGTGCTGGCGATCCAGGGCTCCGGGTCCGCATCTGAGGAGAAAAAACAGATTTGGTTAGATGGGGACCTTGGGGCACTGGGCCCAGAGGTGTGGCAGATTGCTACTTCTGCAGAAGATACAGCTCCCGGACCTCCACCAGGGGTGGGGGCGCAGATGTTACTGTCCCCCGAGGAGCAACCACCATCACCTCCGGGCTGCCAGTGTCAGGGGCGCTTCTTGGAGCTACGGGTATTCCCGGCCAGGCCCAGAGGAACGGGCAGAGTCCCGCGGCCAGCTCGACATTGTGCAGGCAGCCTAGCATCGTGTGCTTCGTCCGGGGACGGAGCAGAATGTCTTGGTGCCCTCAGCGACGAGCAGTCTGAGGTTGCACACTCCCTGCCTGGCAAGATGTGACTGATTGCCTCAGTCTGCTGCTAGACTGCCGAGAACTTTTGGGCAAAGTACTCGACAGCATCGCCGAAGAGGCCGACCTGGGAGATGGGAGCATCAAGAAAGCGAACTTTGTTGGCATCAGCCATCTGTGCCAGGTTCAGCCAAAGGTGGCGCTCCTGAGCCACTATTGTGGACATCACCTGGCCAAGGGCACGTGTGGCAACCTTTGTTGCCCGTAGAGCGAAGTTGGTGACGATGCTGAGGATGACATCTCATCCTCTTGGGATGTTCCAAAGGAGACGCTCAGCCCGGTGGCTTTCGGGGAAGTGCACTGCTCTGGAAGCACCACCACAGGACTACGGGTTTGTGGCAGAAGTCCGTGGGGCTTTTACACCCACCGGAACATTCTGCACAGTCACCGTGTGATCCCCCAGGCGCCCCCCTGCGGCCGTCGAAAAGATGAAGTCGAAGCGGCGAGAGAGCATGAATTCCAGCAGGAACTTTCTTTCTTGTTTTACCTTCCAGCAGACTCGGACAGTTGAACTGCATACGACGAGGCTCTGAAAGCAAAAAGCTGCAAGTGCAATCCAGCCGTGCTCTCTTATGCTCGCGCTGTGATAAGGTGCACCTGGCTGTGATTATTGCACGCCAGTATTCATTGGCCTTTTCCAAAAGACTCGAAGACTCTCAAGCGAGATCCCATATGTAACGTCGAAGTGAACTCGACTGAAGGGGAACTATTGGTAATGTTTCCATCTGGCTGGACTAGAATGAGTTTAATTAGCTTCATCAGCATGAAGCACTTGTTCTCTGTGGTAGTTTAGTAGCAGGCCAGCTTTACTATCTTTGCCGTCATTTTAAACTCAGCACGAGGTGATGCTAGTAATTAGCACGTCATAGCATGAAGCTGTCTGCTCTCTTCTCTCAGTTCTTCCCTGCCGAGGGGCTCAGATCACATTTGTTTTGTGGCTAACGTCAGCTGCAGTTTCACAGAAGCACGGCGCTAGCATGTATCACTGGAAGCCATCAGCAGTGTGTGTTATTTTGGCTGTAGTTGTCAGGAGAATAGCTTCTCTTTATTGTGTGTTTGTCACTGAAAAGCCAGTCCTGTCTCACACCGCTTACTGAGATATCACGCTATGAGCAGAAACCAGGAGTTTCTGTGATGTTTGCCAGTGCAAATGACACCGGGACATCATAAACTAACCGCTAAAATGTTCTGCTGCTAAGAGTGCATTTTAGATATTTGTGACCCTGGAGCACAAAACCAGTAATAAGGGTGCATTTTTTTTCTAATTGAGATTTATACATCATTTGAAAGCTGAATAAATAAACTTTCCATTGATATATGGTTTTTGACAGTATTTGACAAAATATATTTTAAAGATCAAATTAAGTTCTTTTACAAAATATCTTGATGGAACCTAATGATTTTTGGTATAAAAGAAAAATGTAAAATCTTTACCCATACTATTTATTGTTGTTTATTGCTACAAACAGGGGCGGATTTAGTGAATTTGGGGCCTCAGGCAAATATAGGATGTAGGAACATTTACTGTTATTTGCTGCTGCACAATGGTGCCACATAGTTATGTCCAGTGTTTCTAAATTGTTCATGTAAATATTATTATGGGATTCTGTCATTAACAATTATTCATTTAGCAGACACTTTTACTCTTTCATGTTGCAGACCATGGAATAGCAATTGATTTACAGTTGAGACGCAAGAACAGAAGTATAAAAGTATTGTTACTTATTATATTTAATTACACAACCCTGTTTAGGCTACATTTTCGTGCACATACTGTATTTTGATGCAGCTAAATTCTAAATAAATCTGTTTTCATTGATACTGTTTCTGTTGTCATAAAACGGGATGAATATGAAATAGTGACTGAATAGTGACT
>JAUMHQ010000083.1:18635632-18654493 GCA_032361165.1 Enteromius paludinosus
TGTCCATGTACTGAACTGTTATTATTCAACCATGCCAAGGTCAATTCAGTTTTCCATTCTATGGCACCTTTAATTTATATAAACCCAAATAAGTCGAGATAACTCAAGGAAGACAAAAAACCTCCACAATTTTAAATAAGCAGGTTTTGGGTTTGTTGTACTCATGCATGTTAATTACTCTTACCTTGAAGTACTGAGTAACAGAACTCATACCTTTTTATAGCAATTAACTTAAACCATTTGGCTACTTAATTTATCTTTGAGTTGTTGCAAGTTAAATCTGAACTTTATATTATGATGTAGGTGAAGTACAGAATCTATGAAAAGTCACAATTTGACCAACTGACAGAAACTACTTTTGAATATGTGTCAATGAACATTCAACAACTTTTGAACAGTCCTCCTTCTCATTTGTAAAACACTGTCTCTGTACTTCCGCCTACCAAGCGTGACCTTTTCAACATAATAATGTATTGTGCACATTGCAGAACAGAGTTCCTAATCGCATGGTTAGAGATAAAACCAGCTTATAATGTCAGTTGTGTTTTTAGTCTCCGAAAAACAGCTGTTCATCAACAAACACAGTTCCTCTGTTCCTCTGCATCTCCTCTCTCTGTGTGTGTTTGTGTGTTTGGAGAAGGCTGGTCATAAAAGCCACTCTATTATGACTGCATTTTCCGGACAGATTTGAGTCTCTTTCATTGAACCGCATTTGCTTCAATTTAGAAAGAGAAGGAACATCTCTAATGCAGAGAAAAGCTTCGTCCTTGGACTGTATGTTGCTGTTTTTTTCCGGAAGCAAACACCAGCTATTTCATTTCATCAAGAAGGAAAACTCCCACATGTGTGCTTGTCACGCTTTGACTCTCTTCCGCAGTTCTTTCTGCTCTTGGTCTCTCATAGGTATTGGGTAGGATAAGACATTAATATAGGCTCAATTAGCACTAATAAATGTCTAATTTTGTAACCATATAAAACAAGTTTGACCATTTATTCGTTTGTGTGTTTTTGTTGGATAGTTGGTTGGATTTCTGTGGTCCGTTTTTTATTTAAAAAAATTTCCTGCAGTCTTTATTCATGTGATCATCACAGTATGCTGGAAATAGCATGCTACGGTCATATAGTGTGCTCTTTCCAGTGGATGCTAAGTTTTTTAGGTCAGTATGTTCTTGTATGTTGGTGTTGTAATATGAAGCACTGCAGTCATGCGTTTCTCTCCACCCATCCCTCAGATCCTCCAGCGGTAGAGCCGGTGTGGCAGGAGGTGCGGCAGGGTTTGGGTCGGCCGGTGTCCATGAACTGCCGTGTTCTGCGTGCTCATCCATCGCGAGTGCTGCGTTACGAGTGGAGGCTAGGCTCACGGTTGCTGCACGCCGGCACCTTTGACTCGCGCGATGACACCGACTACAGCGTACGCAGCCTGGCACGAGAGGGCTACGGCGAGTACACCTGTGATGTCATCAACGAGGTGGGCCCGGGCCGCTGCACCTTCCTGGTGACAGGTGAGTCTCCGTGATCAAACACACCTGCTTTAAATTTTCAAACGATCTTGCAAACCTTACTTAGTTGCTTCAGGTGGGTTTTTATTAGAGTTGAAACTGAACTGGACAGCCGATTGGATTGGGCACCCCTGCTGTAGATGGATGGATTGATAGATACCCAGAGCACCTTAGCAACCAACCAGAACACCTGGGTGTTGATATGCCACAGCTAGAGGATTATGCGTCATTGCTAAGGTGTTTCTAAACAGCTACTGTACCCAAAACACCCTAGCAACCAACCAGAACAGCTGAGTGTTGATACAGTATGCAGGTGCTAGGGGATTACACATCATTGCTAAGGTGTTTCTACACAACTCCTATACCATGAGCACCCTAACAACTGGATAGCAGCCACCCAGAACACTTGGGTGGATGTTAGTGTTTCTACACAGCTACTAGGGGATTCAAGGTTATTGCTTGTCTGTTTCTATGCAGTTTCTTTGCTGGAGATGCTGGGTCATTACTGTTGTGTTACTAACATCGTTGCTACATTGCAAATAGATAGATAGATATTGTGCGTGTTCCTGTGTTTGTGAGTGTATTTTCTCTTGTTTGAAGCAGTTTTTGAGTAAATCACATCTTCCAGATGGCATTCCCTTCATAAATGGCAAAGTAAATGGTCAGACGAGACTGAAGAGATTAGTGTTCGACTGAACAGCCCTGTGGTGTTTTCAGCATTATCCACGAGTCCATGTGAAACTGTGTCCCTGATCTCGGCAGATGCAGAAGATCAGCTGATGGATGAATGGCTCTTCTTAAAGGGATTGTTTCTGTCACTATTTACTAGCCCGTATGCCATTTCAAACCTTTGTGACTTTCAAATGTTATACAATTTATTTTTTTATTCCCCACAGTAAATTGTTAATTTGTTGCTTATTGATGGTTGGTAAGGTAGTTGTTAAGTTTTGGTATTTGGTGGGATTAGGAATGTAGAATTAGGTCATGTAGAATAATGCATTAATATGTGTTTAATTAGCATTTTAAAAAAGGCTAAAACTCTAGTAATATGCATGCTAATAAGCAACTAATTAGTGTAAGCATGAAATAAATTGTTACCAGGTGTTGTTGTACAGTTGCTGCCCAGAAAACTGGGTTACTATGCACCCATTACCATAGCAATACCCTTCCAACCTAGCAACTACTTTTCAACATCATGGATTCCCTTAGAAACTGCAACCACCTTACAACTCAATCTTTTCATCCATGTTGTTGCCAGAGAATTCTAAGTGGTTGCAATGGCATTTAGGTTTTTTGTTTATTTGTTTTTTTTAGGTGCTAGAAAGTTGCTGTGCTGTTACTAGGGTGTTGCTATGCCCAGGGAAGATATCTGATATCCACGTGTGAGCAACTGGAGTTTGTCCCTCAGGCGCAACACTGCTGAAGTGTTTCTCTGCCATGTTTGGATCTGTATTTCAGTGTAGATGATCATGACGAAGCATCTCTCATGTGCCAGTCATTCAGACTTGTCTCTGCCATTTCTGCCATCTGCTCAGAGCTCCAGCAGCCAGAGAGAGTCCAGAGAGAGTGTTGATCCAGCTCTGATCTGCAAATCTGGCTCAGTTCTCTGCAGTGTAACAGATCCGAGTTTGCTCTCGTGTAAACATACCGCATTCATTTGCTCGTGCGTAAGAGTGGAGGCTTTGACTCACGTCTCACGTCACAGTGACAGCGTCAGAATCTGTGTAATTAGTTCAGTGTTTTGTGTATTTAATAATCATGTTTCAGAGCCTGTTTTACAGGATCCAGTAAAGTAAGTCCTTCACAAATGAAAGTTGTAAGTTTTACTGTGCCATCTTCTCTTTTTATTCTGAATTTGATGGACTTCAATCAAAAGATCAAATTACAAAAGACCAGACTAGATAAGAAACTCGAAACAGCCTGAGCAGAAGATAGAAGAAGCTTCTATCCCCTGGTCCCCTGAAGTGATAGAGATAGATAGACAGTCACACAGATAGATAGATAGATAGATAGATAGATAGATAGATAGATAGATAGATAGATAGATAGATAGATAGATGACAGAATGCTCTTGCCTGTGTGAGCAGCTCATTTTTTAATTTACTGATAAAGTTAAATTTTACGTCAATTTACTGGTATTACCGTGTGAAAGGGCTCTTCTCTAAGACGTTCTCCTGTGTTCTTGGATCCGGTCGCTGAAGCAGAGAGACTCTGAGATCTTCTCCCGCAGGACACTTAGTTCAGTGGGTTTAAGGCCGGATCAGAGGCTTCCTGCGGAGCTGGTTTAGAGTGATGCCGGCTGTGAGGACATCTGTGGGTCTGGAGTCCTGAGGAGACCCAACCTGAGAAACTTCAACAACTACAGTCACACCATAATATATTTAGACACCTTCTACATTTCTCATAATTTTCAGTTTATTCACCATAGTTTAGAAAAAGGTAATAAAAAAGGGGACAAGAACTCAGAGTCAGAACTCATCTTAGATAGCTTTTATAGAAAGGTATGTAATAGCTGTCATCTGTTAAATTTAAGAAAGATAAAACCAATTTAGGTGAACCAATTACCAAGCAGTGCTTCATTGTGTTCAGTCTGTGGTGGAAAAAGATCACATTAGCAATTAAAGAAAAACACTCAAGCAAAACATGCTCGGGTCAAAGTGTCCCAAATTCCTGATAGTCCACTGTCTGAATAATTATGAGGTATAATATGTCAGTTTACTTTACTTGCTATCCTGGACTTACATAGATGAACCATAGTGTCATGCACCTGCTAGTAAAAAATGAAAAAAAAAATATATATATCTGCTGTCTGAATCATTTTTGTTTTTTACCGTACAAATTATGATTAATTTTTTATGTACATTAATACATTTTGTTTATTTAAAGAGCAATCTGTATGCCAATCTTTATGAAAACACCCCAATGAAATTGGCATACGCTGATTAACATCCAGCTGCAGAAGTTTTTAATTGTATAATAACAGTTTATTTTCCAAGTAAGAATGTGCAGTGTTATTGATTTTATGAAGATGAATTTATGTGTTTATTAGTTCAACCAAAAATGTGTATTATGTTACCATTAAGATACTTATTTTTACATGTATTTCAATATATTAACATTATTATTTTTATTTAAAGAGGTAATTCAGTCAAAAGTGAACATTATATATATATTTTTTTATGTCAATAAAAAAACTTTTTGTGCATAATGACAGTCAGTGAAGTCCAACGTTGAGGGTTTTTTTTTTTAAATATATATATATTTTATTATTATTTTTATTTAAAGAGGTAGTTTTATTTTATTATTCTTTTTACATTTTTTGTGTGTGTGTGTTTAATAAAAATTGAGTCGTGTCATGTTGTTTGGAATGATGGAGGGGGTGTATATAAATGCGGTCAGAACTAATATTATTGCTGTATCACTGAATCTGATCATGTTCTGATCTTCAGAATGAACCTCCAGACAGTGTTTGTTTGAAGCGGCTTGTCGCTCTGCTTTATTAGCTTTTGTTTCATTGCTCTGGCTTTCATTTAACGCTCCAGTCGTTTCCATTTTAAGGTGAATTACCAATAATGAGATACATCCGCTCATTAATGTTTACACTGAGAGACTGTGACGAGTCAATAGAGCCTTCAGTGCAGAGACACCATCATTCCTTCATCTTTCCTACATCCCTCCTTCGTCCATCCATCGTCCCTATTTCATCCCTTCTCCATCTTTCCTTCATCCCTCCATCGTCCCTCTTTCATCCCTTCTTCATCTTTCCTTAATCCCTCCATCGTCCCTCTTTCATCCCTCCTTCATCCCTCCATCATTCCTCCTTCTTCCCTTTTTTATCCCTCCTTCGTCCATCCCTTATCCCTTCATCCTTTCCTTCTTCACTCCTTCCTCTCTTCTTCATCCCTTCTTCCTCCCTCCCTCATTCCTCCATCATCCCTCCTTCCTCCCTCCCTCTTTCAACCCTCCACCATTCTTCCTTCACCTCTCTTTTATCCCTCTATTATCCCTCTCATTGTCCTCAGCCTCATCCCTCCATCCATCGTCTAATGAGAAGTTCTATACAACATTTCTCATGTCTGACACTCAGATGGGTGGATGGATGATAGATAGATAGATGGATGGATGGATGGATGGTGTTTTATAACATTCTAAATGAGTTGGTCTAATCTTTTTTCTCTGTTGTAGTGTTTAGAGAATGAAAGTAGTGCATTTTAAGTTTATATGTTATATGAATGTTATAGTTCTATATCAGTTTTTCTTCTTTGAGCTCTAATAGAAAGCTCAAACAGATGGAGTGGTCAGTTTAGTTTAGAGCTCCGATGTTTTCTTCTGTTGTGAGAATGGATAGAAGTGCAGAGATCTCTGTTTATCAGCTAAATAATAGTTTGTTTTCAGAGCTGAAAGCGTTCTCAGTTCTGGCTCTTCTGAAAGCCCTACAGGGTCATTTTCTCTCCACAACTTTGCTCAGATTGAGCCTGGAGTCTGTAAAGCTGCTGGAAGAATAAGTGGTTATTCAGAGAGTTGAGCTCGTCAGAAGCATCTGAGGTTTGGAGAGAAGTCTTAATGAATTCCGCTTCATGCTCTCACAGACTTCTTAATGTTGATTAGACAGTCAATGTGTACTGTTAAAAGTGCTGTATCAATATAGCTGATTTAGGATTGAATGTGTAATCTTATTAAAATGTCAGAGATATAGTTACAAAAATAGTTGTTAATCATTTATGCATTCTATAATTTAATCGCTAATTGTTTACAATTTAACCGAATATGTATTAGATGTTTAATCAAATTTTATTTAATTTTTTTATATATATTTATTAATGTGTTTTTTTATTTATACTTTCTTTTACAATATTATTCATTAATTTATTATAGAATTTCATTTGATAAATCATTATAATTTATTATTATTATTATTATTATTATTATTATTATTATTAATGTAATTTATGGATTATTATTTTTTTTTATGAATTAACTTGATCATATTTATTATATTTTATTTATTGTATAATTAATGTATTAATTTATTTATATATATATATATATTGTTGTTTTGTTATTTTTTTGCACTTGCTTAACAATTACTCACATCCATTATAAAGTGCTTACAGCCACAAAACAGTGTGTTCTGAATTTGATCGAGTATCCTCTCAGCTTTTATTAAAAGTTCAGAGGGATTTGTTATTGTTGTTCCTCCTCTGGATGATTTGATATGATATGAAATATGTTTCCTTCTCTTCTTGTTTTAAGCTGGCTCTCATACTGCAGTGTTGATGTTGTGCTTCTGTAAATCTGTGCATCATTAGGAACAGAAAACTCTTGCAAATGACTGATGCAAGCTTAAAATTAGCTTCATTCACAGCCTCACTGTTTCTGTCAGACAAACCACTGGAAATGTTTGGGAAACGTTCATTTAAAGTAAACGTGAAAGGAATACATTGATATTATTTTGATATCATCAGTCCTTGTTATTCATCTGAAATCTTCATATACTTCATATATTTATACTTTCACCATTTGATTAATTCATATTGGAGAAAGTCACAAGAAATCCTTTTAACATACAATACCAAACCAAAATTTCAAATTCATATCTTGTGTTTTATATTTATTTACTTATTTGAATTGATTTATTTGTGATACAGTGTGTTTTTCTTTTGTTTCAATAATAAATAATATTATATTAATATTATCTATTTATTAATTCCACCAGAGTTTCACAGATTTTAGAATTCATTATTATATTTTTTATTAATTATAATTTTATTTATTTGTTTTATTTTTATTTTATAATTTTATTTCTGCACCCTGTAATTTAATTTTGCATAATTATATATTACCTAAAAAATCTTTAGCCATTTCCAGGGGATTTTTTACGTACTGATGTATCATTATTGTTACCTATTATTATTATTATTGTTTATTTTATTTGTTATTTGTTTATTTGATTTTATATTAGTTTACCTGTGTCTGCCAATATTACTTTCATTTTATTGTTTAATTAATTTATTTATTTATTTACATATCTTTTTGTGCTTTTAGGACAATGTCACCTACATTCTAATTTTAATTACTATTTATATATATATATATATATATATATATATATAAATATATCAGAGGATGCTTTTAGATCACTATTGCCTACATTTTATTATTGTTTATATATTAATATTATGTTGCTAATAATATTAATATTGCTAATAAAGATTGTGAGGTTATGTTAGAATCTTGCTGAATCGTGTGTGTGTGTGTGTGTGTGTGTGTGTGTTCCCGGGGCAGGTAAAGCGTATCCTCCAGAGTTTTATTATGACACCTATAACCCGCTGTGGCAGAACCGGCCTCGTGTTTATGGCTATAAGCTGCAGTGGACACAGATGAACCCTAACGCCGTGGACCGGATCATGGCCTACCGCCTCGGCATCAGACAGGTCCGTCTTCAAGAATAATGCCACACCTGATTCTGTCATATGTGGATTCTATTTTCATTTTCGGGTGATGATTTCAGATGAATCATTTGTGAAGATCAGCATCACCATTATGAACATTTGTGGACGTCATAGATTTATGCAATTAAATCACTAAAACAAGTCTTAAAAATAATTTAGTTTGGCACTGAAGAAGCTTAAAGACAGAAGTCAGAAATTGCTTTATTGCTTGTACATACAAGTTTACACATTTTAGTGTTGCAAACAACAGAGAGAAATAAAAATAAAATTACACATGTAAATAGAAATATAGAATATAGAAAAATAATAAAAAAATAGAATAAAGATTTTGTATAGATTGTGCTACAAATACAATTGCTTGCATCTTGATTTTATTGTTTTTTTTTTATCTTATTGTATTGCCACATAACCCTACAAGCAGTTTATTTATTGAATTTTTTTCTTCTAATGGATTTGTTTGTTTATGTTGGTGTAATGATCTGCTGGAAGTGCCTGTCGAACTTGAGTATAGCACTTCCAGACTCTCTGTTGTATGTTGTATTTTTCCAGTCCTTGTATGTTCTGTCACCTGTGCTCCCTGTCTCCACTCACCTCTCCGCCCCTTTCTTGTCATTACCCCTGTATTTATACCCCTGAATTACCAGTGTTCCCCGCTCATCATCGTGTGTTCCGTGCCACCTTTGAAAGCGTCTTCCCGTGTCTATTCGTGTTCTTTGTGTTTGTTGGATTTACCGTTGACGACCCACGCGCTCTCTGGATTACTCTCTCGCCTTTGCCTCCTCTGATCCTGATTGCCGTTGTTTGACTCCGCCTGTATTGTACTACGAACTGTAAATAAAGCTTGCATATGATTCTGCATGTCTTCCCGTCTCTGAACCATGACATAATGATGAGCCGCCCAGGGATCATCAGCTTTACCAGCCAGTTTGCGGCAAGAGGAGATTCCCCATCTCGGGATTTCCCCGCGCCCTTACAGCGGCAGCACCACGGAGGTAATCCTCGGATGCCCGGTAATCGCCTCGCTATCCGGCGGAGCGCAACGAACGCGGTGGCGCGCTCCGCCGGATAGCGAGGCGTTGAGGCCCGCAAGAGGCGTTGATTCCGGTTTCATTTGATCGACCCGGATCATCGCGCAAATCTCCTGCTTTGCCACCAGCGATCTCCTCACGGGAGGAGGCGAGGAAGATTCAGAACATCTTCCAGCTCGCCCTTTACGTTCAAGAGACGGCGAGCAAGATGGCGGGCCGATCCCGAGACCCCGAACAAGATGGTGGCCGATCGCGAGACGCCGAACAAGATGACGGCCAATCACCATCGTGGGCTGTCAGCCACTCCGGTGGAACATGAGACGCCCATAGAGGGCGCCAGTGCCATCTCTCAGCAAGAGGGGCTGCGTGACACGCAACCTGTCACCGGCCGACAGCTAGGGGAGCTGTCTGTCATGCTCGTGCCTTCCAAGACACCCACAGAGGTCGCTGTTTCCATCACTCAGCACGAGGGGCTGAGTGATGCTCAACCAGTCAGCGGCCGACCGCTAGGGAAGCTGTCTACCGCACAAGTGGTTCCCGAGACGCCCGCAGAGGACACTGGCACCATCACTCAGCGAGAGGGGCTGAGTGATGTTCAGCTGGGTACTGGGCTGCAGCTAGGAGGGCTGTTGGCCATCCCAGCGGTTCCTGATCCTCTCGCAGGGGGCATCGATTCTGCACCACGGCTCGAGGAGTCTTGCATAGCCCAGTCTGTTCCAGTCACACAGCTTGACGAGCTGTCGAAGGCCCTCACGATTCCCGTCAAACTGTACGTGGGACCGTGTTCAACCAAGTCGGTTCCAGTCACACAGCTTGACGAGCTGTTGAAGGCCCTCACAATTCCCGTCACACGGTACGAGGGACCGTGTTCAACCCAGTCAGTCCTGGTTTCCCGGCAAGTTGAACCATCTGAGACCTGTGACCCCGATTTTGAATGGCCGGATCCACCAGACGCTGTCTGTGATCCGGACCCCTGGTGGCCTGACCCGCCCACGTCAACGAGTGAGCTGTCAGAAATCCTTGCGGTCCCCGGTCCGCATCTGTCGGGTCCTAGCCCCGAATCACGGTGCGAGGAACCGTTTTATGTCCGGTCGGTCCCGACCACGGAAGATCTATCAGTGGCTGCACGACCCCTGGGAATGTTGACCACGGTCATGGATTTCCCAGGGGTTCCGCTGATGGCTGCACGGACTCTAACCTACTAACCTGTCCGTGCTCTTTTGTGCAGCCTGGTTTCCTGGGCCACCTTGGTGGGCATCTCGGCTGTTTGGTCTGCCTTGGTAGACGTCTCTACCGCCTGCTCCGCCCTAGTGGATGTCTCCACCGCCTGTTCCACCCAAGTGGTCGTCTCCGCTGTCTGGACTGTCCTGGAGGGCATCTGCTCCGCCCTGGTGGGCGTCTCCACCGCCTGCTCTGCCCTGGTAGACATCTCAGCCGCCTGCTCCACCCTGGTGGGCACTCCCGCCTCCTGCGCCGCCCCGGTTGTCTACTCCGCCATCTGTTCCGCCCTGGTGGATGTCTCCACCGCCTGCTCCACCCGAGTGGTCGTCTCCGCTGTCTGGACCATCCTGGGGGGCATCTGCACCACCCTGGTGGTCGTTCCCGCCGCCTGCGCCACCCTGGTGGGCATCTCCGTCGCCTGCTCCGCCCCGGTGGGCTTCTCCACTGCCTGCTCCACCCCGGTGGGCTTCTCCAGCACCTGCTCCGCCCCAGTGGTCTTCTCCGCCGCCTGCTCCTCCCCGGTGGGTATCTCCGCCTCCGGCTCCACCTAGGAGGACAAATTCTACGCCTGATTGGCTGTGGGGAGCTGGATCTTTGTCTGGCCGTTCCCGGAGGGTTCTACAGTCGTCTGCTCCGCCCTGGAGAATGTTAGAACTGTTGATTGGCTCAGGAGAGCACTCGTCTGGCCAGATGAGTTGACATGGACTTCTTCGCCATCAGCCCCATCCTGCAGGCCATGTGTGGAGCGTCTTGAAGCCGCTCCTTAAGGGGGGGCTATGTATTGATCTGCTGGAAGTGCCTGTCGAACTTGAGTATAGCACTTTCAGCCTCTCTGTTGTATGTTGTATTTTTCCAGTCCTTGTATGTTCTGTCACCTGTGCTCCCTGTCTCCACCCACCTCATGTGTTGCCCCAGCAACTGATATGTTCTCCGCCCCTTTCTTGTCATTTACCCCTGTATTTATACCCCTGAATTCCCAGTGTTCCCCGCTCATCATTGTGTGTGTTTCGTGCTACCTTTGTAAGCGTCTTCCCGTGTCTATTCGTGTTCTTTGTGTTTGTTGGATTTACCGTTGACGACCCACGCTCTCTCTGGATTACTCTCTCGCCTTTGCCTCCTCTGATCCTGATTGTCGTTGTTTGACTCCGCCTGTATTTGACTACGAACTGTAAATAAAGCTTGCATATGATTCCGCATGTCTTCCCATCTCTGAACCGTGACAGTTGGGTTGTTTATTTGCCATTTAGCGTCACCATGGTATTTGTGATTATACTAATTGTAATCAATCTGACTTACTATAGCAGTGCACGCATATAGAGCGCGTGATCCCTGTGACACCCAGATGTACCAAACAGACCCTCTCACTTTTGAAATAAACACTGAGATGTTAGCCCCATCCGAAATTGTACATGAAAATCATGGATGACAGGTGATAAGAATCGAAGCTCACACGTACAGTAACTAGTCCCGTCTGATTAGGGCTAAAGTGCAATTCGTCTAGGTATACATCTGCGCTAAACTATCGAGGTGAAAGTCATCATTGCTGGTGTAGTATAGACCCAGCTCCCAACACAACTTTGTGAATAGATTAACGGCTGTATTTTTTTAATTAGAGTTTCACGTTAACGCCGATAATGGCCCGCCACTAATATAATAATAATATAATATATATATTTAATAATATATAATATATATTTTACCTTGCTAGGTGTTTTAAGTTTCCCCTGCTCATTATATCTGATATTTTTTTAATCCAGTAAAAGCTCTTTTGTGTTAATTGTATAAACTGTTCTTGTGTCAAATCTGGACCGATTTTGATTAAGTAAATATCAGAATAACCGCAGTCGTATTGCCAGATGAACTCCAGGCTTTACTTTATTCTCCATCAATCATTTTCTAGAAGAATCAGTGCATCTCAAATCTGATCCTCCAGATCTTTTAAGAAGCGTTTGTTTCGAGGAGGTTTACTCTGCAGGAATGATCTTGTCTGGTCTCTTCAGACAGGGCAGCAGCGCTGGTGGGAGCAGGAGATCCCTGTCGAGGGGAACATTCAGAATGGAGAGCTGATCACTCATAACCTGACGGAGCTGATCCGGCCCGAGGCGTACGTGGTCCGACTGACACCCATCACTCGCTTCGGAGAAGGAGACTCCACCACCAGAGTCGTCACATACAGCGGTAAACCTTACTGTAAAGAAGTTCACAGCTCTAGAAGCTGAGTAGCAGTTGTTAGCAAAAAGTGCACTAAAATGTTGCAATGGTAAAATATTGCACTAATTTAACATTTTAAATGTAATGAATAAGTTACAATATTGAATATTGAACACTGCTGGTTTAAATATAACCATTTGATGAAAAGGTTGAAATACGTTGATGGTTGTTTTTGTTGTTTTTGTCTTTTCTGACAGAAGTTTTGGTAACACACTTATTTTACGCTGTCATAATACAGAGTAATTACCTAATTAGGTACTTAGTATTAGCCATTGTACTTGCATGAAATAAATTGTACTTATCATGTAACTAAGGGATGGAACAGCATGGACTTACAGTTTGTAATTATGTAGATGGAACAGACAGCTACTGTTACAAAGATGTTACACATTGAGTCTGTTACACAGCTACATACACTTGAGTACAATCTTGTTACACTTTATTTTAAGTAGCTTACAGTAGGGGTGGGCGATATCTCGATATTTAAAATATATCGAGATATTTTTTAAACTCGATAAGAATTTTGACATATCGTATATATCGATATAATGTTTATATTTGATTTTCGCCACTTTGCATGTTTGCCTTTCTCTGTGCTGTGCTCGCCCCTGCCTCCTTGCTTTTGTTCCCCCTCCTCTCACCTGTCGTCTCATTCAAAATGGCGGCGCCCGCGACCAGCATGGATGCTACTAGGGTTGGGTTTCGGGGCGAGCGCACTACTGATGCTGGTGTGAGCGGTAAATCATTTCCGCCAGAGGAAAACAGATCTACATGCGAAGAAACAGGAGCCCGCGAGCTCATTTCAATCCCAACATATCATGCGTGTGATTATTATCATGATTGTATTATTTCTTCCTTTATTGTTTTACAATATGTATACAGGGATTTTTAAAAGAAAATTCGCAGAAGCAATTTGATCTGAAGTGCCTACCTCTGAGTTTCAATAAAAAAGACTTGTTTTTGCACTAGTTTTTGGGGGGTAATTTATCCTGTAAAGATATCGAGATATATATATCGAGATATAGCAAAATATATCAAGATATATTTTTTGGTCCATATCACCCAGCCCTAGCTTACAGTATGTTTGTGTACTTGAATTTAGAATTACGTTGTAACACATATGTGACAATCTTTTGGTTACATAAGTAGCTGTGTAACAGACTCGGACTGTAACAAATGTGTAAATGTGTACAGTAATTATTGATTATTTCAAAGGGTTGCTAATGACAGACACATTCACAGACACAAAAATGTTCATATCTGAGATAAGTGAAGCACCATCTGATCTGTGCTTTATCAGGACATTTCACAAATATTAAACGGAAATGTCAAGGAACACTCTGAATTAAACAGGAAACTGATTTTTTTTTATGATTTGTTTTTTAAAAGTCTCTTCTGCTCAGCAAGGCTGCATTTATTTGCTCAAAAATATGGTAAAAAGTTGGAAATACTGGTATAATTTAAACAGCTGTTTTCTTTGAAGCTCTGCATCATTCAGTGTGACTCAAATCGATCCAGGTCTTTCTATCTGACCATCTGACCTGTTTTTTTTATAAAAACACCTCGCTGCCAGTTTCCCTCGTCCTTTAGCTTGTTTATTAAGCTTGTTTTCTCCAGTTCTTTAGTTTATAATGAGACACTAAAACCTATTTAAGCATTAATGCATTTGTGTATTTTAATGCAATACATCCTTTACATGATTGTGATAAATATTGGAAACATAAATTTAGAGTAACACTATTTTATATGTATCCATATATTTTTAATTAAATCAATCTATTTTGTATTTATATTTACATTTATAATTATATTTAAATACTTGGATTTAGATTTATCTTTACATTTACATCTTGACATCACATTTATTAATTTAAAATTTTATTATTTGAAATTAAATTAAACAGTATCAGGAAAAAAAAGCATTGCAAACATATATTTAAAATGTAGATCTTTTTTTCTTTCATCAAGTATATTATTTTTAATTTAATTTATATTTAGACTGGTATTTATATTTAAAGACTTAACTTTATGTTTTTATTATATTTAGTAATTTGAATATATTTTGGTATTTATATGTATGTATAGAATATATACTAAGACCTTTGTGTTTTTTCATCATTATATTTAGTAATTTTAAATAAAATTAGTTAAAATTTTATTATTACACAAATATGAAGGAAAAATGGCTTTAAGGTTTATTAGTTTATTTTTGTCTATTAGTAGACACAAAGAATCTGCGCTCACGAGTGTGTTTATTGCTGCTTTCTCTCTGGCTGTGGTTTGTTTGCTGCTCGTTTGACTCGTTTCATCAGCGTTTCATAATGTTGCATCACATCTCAGTCGAGTTCGGAAGACAATTGTGAAAGGGTTTTCATGTCGTCTGTAGTTTGTCACGATCTCATGATCAGACTCCACTGATTGCTTTGGTTATAGTGTTCTCTCAGCTTTCTCTAACAGACTAAAGAAAGAAAGCTTTTAGACGAATGATGAAATAAATGTTTAAAAAGGAAAAAATAAACATTTTAAAATGCTGATTAAATTTGAATTGGAAAAACTGAAAGAAAAACGTTTTATATATATATATATATGTATAAAACATTCACAGCTTCTTAAAATAAATTTTTTTTATAAACAGTTCAAACCCTGTACTTGAAAATTTACAACAAAATATAATTTCAGTTTTTCTACTTCAAATGACAAGCTTCATTCATTGTTTTTTGTAGTTTAGTAACTTTTTTATTAATTAAAAACGTTGTGTTGTGTGTTTGGTAGATTGTATTGAATGAGTTATGGTCATTTTGGAAAATGTTACTTGTAATAATGAATAACTGTTATTTATTTAAATGTGATGTGTTTACTGTTTCTCTGTTCTGTTTCTCCTTATAGCTCCCATCAATCCTCACCTGAGTAAGTATTTATGCACTATTCCTTTCTTTCTTTGCATGGCAAAGATGTGTGGGACATGAACATGTGAAATGATGAGGATTTGGATGCTGATGATGAAGATCTGTCTAAACCATGTCTGGTCTTTCTCAGGAGAGTTTCACTGCAGTTTTGAGGAGGATCCGGTTTGTCTGTTCACTCAGGATAAGAACGATGACTTTGACTGGACAAGACACAGCGCTGCAACACGAGACACTAAATATACTCCAAACACGGGGCCTAGTGGGGACCGCAGCGGCTCAAAACAGGGTATGAGCGCCTGGGGACTGCGTCATGAGTTCTGTCTCAATCTTCAACCTGTCATATTTTAACATATTAATTATAGAAATCAATGTTGAAATAATATTTATTTTTTACTATATGTCATAATGATATAAGCTATATTTTATAAATAATAAATAATATTATAAATATTATACAAGTATAAATAAAAGAAATATTGCAAATTATCTATATGTACCATATTATATGTATATATATATATATATATATACATATGTGTGTGTGTGTGTGTGTGTGTATTCTTGTGTAGATCTGTACTTACTGCTCTTCAAAATCTACAGTTTAAAATTCTACTCTTCCACGTTGTACATATGATAATAATAATTTATTATTATTAAAATTGTCTATTTTTAAATAGTATATTTTAAACACATTTAATATAAAATAAATAATAAATGTAGTGTATACACTAAACCCATGATTGACAGCCTGAGCAGCGTTCTGAGTCTCTGTGGATGAAAGCGCCTGGGTTCTTATCCTCCTGATGGTTTCTGAAGTTATCTAGAATTGCATTTATATCCGCTGAGTTCTAATTAGTGCTCAGAGTGATTTGATTCGGATGAAATTCAGCTTTTCACAGGCTGTCTGTTCCCGAAGGCTCTTGGTTCTGAAGACGGAACTGTTCTGTAAATAATACATTCACTTTAATCACTTGATGATTCCAGAGCGTCTGGCCTCTCATCCTCCTCAAGAGTCTACAGAGACGTTCATTAGAGCTCGTCACGTTCAGGAGAGGAACTCTTTTTGATTGTGTCTGGAGGAGTTTTCACCAGCCGCCCTTCAACCAGACAATGATCTGAAGAACAATCATCAATGCCATTAAACTAGTAGAAACACACCGCTCACTTTTACTAGATATGAATTAGCACTTTACTAATATATATATACATAGTTAATTTATAGTCGTGTTAATGTTTGTGATCGCATCTTAGTATCTTCTTGTGAACCCAAAAATAAAAATACAAATAACATGTATGTATGTATGCATGTATATATATATGGATATATATATATATACTGTACAGTATGTGTGTGTGTGTGTGTGTGTGTGTGTGTGTGTGTGTGTGTGTGTGTGTGTGCAAAAAACCTGTATATATAGTATACTACTAATAATAATTGTATATTTTACAATAAATAATAATCTTCCTTCTATTTCTAATGTCTGTTCTATTACTGTATTACTGTGTAAGTGTGTGTGTTATTCTTGTGTGTGTGGTTCTCAGGTTTCTACATGTACATCGAGACGTCCAGACCCCGTAAAGACGGAGACACAGCTCGTCTCCTGAGCCCTGTGTTTAACGTGGCTCCTAAAAACACCTACAGCATCACGAGCCCCCCGACTTACTGCTTCAGCTTCTACTACCACATGTACGGCAAACACATCGGTAAGAAAAGAGATGACGGTAAGAAAAACTACTGCTGGAGTGAAAACTAGAGCATGTGACAACAAGCCCCGCTCAGCCTTCTTCAGCTCATTCTGATGCTGCTTTCATTATTATAACTATATTATAAATAGTTTATATATATTTTTTTTATAAATTCTATTTAGCTTAGTCTTTTATTTTAAGTAATTTAGTTTTGAAACATAAACTTGCTATTTTGTTACAAAGACACTGATATATTTTAATATAAGTCAGTTCAAGTTTAATCCTTGTCTGTCAAACCAGGGGATTATTTATTTATTTCAGTTATAAAGTCACTTTTGTGAGTTATAAAGTCAGAATTGTAAGATATAAAGTCAGAACTGCGAGAAATAAAGTCAGTATTGTGAGTTATAAAGTCAGTATAAGGTGAGAATTGTAAGAAATAAAGTCAGAATTGTGAGATTAAGTTCACAGATGTTTTTCCCACTTGCACTCATGAGAGATTTAAAGGTTAATGAGGACTTTGAATCTTAGCAGATAAAGACTGCCCAATTTTTTGCTTTTTTGCATGAAATGCAGCTGCGACCAAACTCAGTAGATGTATGAGTGACAGACAGAAGCAGTATAACCCGCACTCGGCTCACAGCTGATTAATGAAACTCGCTTGCGTTTGTCTTTGGAGTTCTTTCTGTCTGTGTTTGTGTACTGGATTAAACTCCAGAGCTCACAGAAAACATTCAGAGCCATCACAGCGCTAGCCGTGTTCCTCATGCCGTCCAGAACCACCACAACACCTCATTCATCTCTAGACCAGACATTTTATCTTCGCTGAGCAGCTGCTGGAATATAATGAGAGAGGAGTCGATTTTAGAAGATAAAAGGATATCGTTCACATTAACATGAGCAGAAATGCTTTCATTCCTCTTTACAAGTGTTTCACTCAGAAAGACTGACTACCTTATCCTGACCATAATATTTTAAGGCAATACACTATAGGTGAACCTAGCTACTGTTTCAAAACAATGATCTCTGAACATACTGAATGTTGTTACGTTTAAAAAAAACATCCAAACGCCTGTGTAAACTAATCATTATCACCATACTTCCCCTGTTGATTAATCACAGTACATTATGACAAATGGTTTCTATTGCAAATTTTCAGAAAGGTTTTGTTTAAATATGCAGATGTGTCATTAACTAATTGCATATGCACTAATTTGCATATTACTAATCGGATAAAGCCAGACTTAATATTCTTGTTTGATTTTAGAGTTTACATATTAGAGTTCAGATTTTTGGTGTAAGTTTTGCTGATGTGGAGAAAAAACTTTTCAAGGTATTTATTGGAATTTAAATCTAGAGACACAAATAGACAGAAATATAATGAAACGAACACTTAAATGGGTATTTTGGATTTTTTCTTTTATTTTGTTATTATAGTAGTTAAATGTTTTTCCAAAGGTGATATTTCATTTCTCTTTGTTGCTTTGGTGTATGCAAGTGCTGTTGAAGTGGAAAAAAAAATAATTTTTCAATATATAGATTGTAATTAAAATCTGTAGATGCAAATAGATAAAGTGCAACATGAATTTTGCTGACAAAATTAGAGTTAGAGGTTTATCTAGAGGGATTCTGGATAACCTTTCCCGACACCCTGGGTTGCCAGTTGTACTGAAGCAGGTGGTCGGGGAAACAGAGCACATGACTTAACACACAGTTCTCGCATGTGGAAATAAAGGAATGCAATATTTCGATAAGACTGTAAACAATGACGCTACTGTACTCGTAAACACTAGTCTCTCGAAACTTAAAAGAAATTCAAATAAATGTTCATATACTTTGCTCCTTTGTTTCTTTCTCT
>JAUMHQ010000083.1:18654593-18665417 GCA_032361165.1 Enteromius paludinosus
CTTACCAGCAGGATTTGTTCCTCGTCCTCCCTGGACTTGCACAGGGTCTGTGCAAGGAGGCTCACTGGGGAAGAAAGGCGTACTTCAGCCCTGGAGGCCAGCTGTGTGCGAGTGGAAAAACAACAGGCAACGGGCTGACTAAGGGGAGGCGAAGAGACTTATCTTGGCCTCGCTGAAGTGCTCGATACCATTCTCCAGGATGGGTGGACTGCCGTGAAAGGTTCACGGTTGAGTATACCTGGAATGTGAATGACGCACAACGATTTCAGCCACTTGACTCCACAGGAGCAGATGACGGGCGAGTGCCATGCAGCGGAGCGTAGTGTTTGTTGATGTACGCAATGACCACTGTGTCCGTCCGGAGCAGTGGAGAAGTACGGCTAGCAACTCGAGGCAATATTATATGCCATAGCAGCTGGAGGCCTGGCTGCTTGCCCATTGCATCCAGCACCCCGGCCCGTGTCAATCTAGACCCCTGTCCCCGGGGTACTCCAACCCTGGGGAAGCAGGGTTAGACCACGGGCTGAATAGGTGGCGACTCTACGGGAAAACGCCACTCCGGAGTGTGCCACGGTGCTGTGCCCATCTCGGGACCCGATCATGTAACCAACGTTGAAGCGGTCTCATATGAAGCAAGCCCAGCGGCATAATCGCAGCTGCAGCTGCCATATGCCCCAGGAGCCTCTGAAAACATTTTGAGAGGAACCGCTGTCTTGCGCCTAAACGTATTTTGGCATATCAGCGTGGCTTGTGGGTTTTTTTTATTTAAAGAGTTTGCTCTCTCTCGGTAGACCTGAAACCCCAGATGGCTGAGGTGCCGAAGCACTCTGTCCCTGCGCATGCACAACAGATCCCGCGAGTGAGCTATTATCAGCCAGTCTTCGAGAGAGTTGGGGAAGCGGATGCCCCTCTGCCGCTTGAGCAGGGAGAGACATCTTCTGAGAGGGACAAGCTAAAGGGTATTGTACTGATATGCTTGACCCTTTTGTAGAATCAAGACATGACAGTACGCGTCCTTCAGGTCCATGGCTGCGAACCCATCCTGGCTCCGGAAGCATGTCTTAGCGCTTTGGAATGAGCATTTTGAATGGCAGCTTCTCGGGAAGGGGACGGTTCAAAGCTCGTAGGTGCAGGACGGGTCTCAACCCACCACTTTTTCTGGGCAAGATGAAGTAAGGGCTGTAAAACCCCGATCTCAACTTGGCTGGAGGGACAGGCTCGATTGCGTCCTTCCCCAGTAGGACTGCAACCTCCGCACTGTAGCATCGTTGTTTGGGCAGCCGAGTGTAGCGAATGGCGCGGTGCAGGCGTCTGGTGAACTGAATCGCATAGCCGAGGCGTACCGTGCGTATCATTCACCACGAGGGGCTGGGGAGTGCTATCCAGGCTCCGAGCCGCGTTGACCGCCGTGCCAGCAGTGGGGCAGCCTGTAGGGGGGCAGGGACTGGCTGCATTGAGCAGCGCTTACCTGCCTCCCTGGATCCCGCGCTGGCGACACAGCACCCTGGGTCATCATCTGAGGAGACAAAAACATTTGGGTCAGATGGGAACCTCTGGGCGCTGGGCCTGGAAGAGATTAGTTTTTTTTTTTCAGGAATGCTTTCCGCCCCTCTGGGTGTTTTTGGCCGGTCCCTGAGCACCAGGCGGTGCCCCTCGCCCACAGCTAGCTCGACGACAGGCCGCCGGTTGGGCATCAGGTGCCTCGTTGGGGTCGGAGCAGGATCACTAGGTGCCACGGGGGGATGCCCTCGGCAACAAGCAGGCGGTGGCTGTGCCCTCGGGGACTGCCTGGCCCGTCGAGGCAGGATGTGAGACATCGCCTCGGCCTGCTCCTGAACTGCCAAGAACTCCTGGGCCAAGTCCTCGACAATGTCGCCGAATAGGCCAACCTGGAGGACGGGGGCGTCGAGAAAGCGTGCTCTCTCGGCGTCCGGCACCTGCATCAGGTTCAGCCACTGAAGTCGCTCCTGGACCACCGTGTTGGACATCACCTGACCAAGGGCACGCACTGCGACTTTCGTCGCCCGGAGAGCTAAGTCAGTCGCAGCGAGGAATTCCTGCATCACCCCCTGTTCCGGCCCACTCTCATGCAGGTGATTCAAGGCTTTAGCCTGGTAGCCTGCAAGCGTTTTTTTTATGTTGCGCAGCAGCATAGTAAGTGCTGCTGGCATATAAGTGCTGCTGTAGTGGAGAAAAAACTTGTAATTGTAATTGAAATCTACAGATGTTAATGTGCATTGTGATTTTTTTTTTATGTTTTCTTTCCAATCAAATCATTGGTTCAGAAGTCTTGTATGCTTTTGTTGACGTATACAAGTTAAAGGTTTATCTAAAAGGATTCTGAATTTCACTTTTTTATCACTCCATAAAATCAGAAAATACCACAAACAGACAAAAAACAATAAATTTTCATTGTTAAAAAAATAAATTAATAAAAAATCACTTGAACGTTATATAACAAACTCCTCAGTTAAAACCTTCAGAATAAAGAGAGGAATAAAACTCTTTTTAGTGTATTGACGTGCTGCTGAAGTAGCGAAAAACCATTTGAAGATTTAAATGGAAATGTTTTCTTTCCACTATTCTGAAATAAGACATATTACGGAAGCAAAATAGACCTCAAAACCGACCAGTTCATGAAAAAATGTCCAAGTATTGCCTTATATTTCTGCACACCTTTCCCAAACACCCAAAGCAAACATGATTGTGAATTAACCATACAGCTTTGAACAGGCAGAAACCAAGTACAATCGACTGATTTGTAGTTTGACTTGGACTCTTCAGTTCGTCTGTCGGATGGCACTGAGGAGGTCAGTTGTTTAATGAATTGATTGTATTTTCCCGCAGGCACTCTGAATGCATTTGTGAAGCAGAAAGGTCAGTCGACTTCAGATGCTGGTCCAGTCTGGTCTCTCAGCGGGAACCAAGGGGACCGATGGAGACAAGCCAAAATTAGTATCCATCCTACTGCCTCCTTCCAGGTGAGTGAACTGCACAGGTAACACAGAGACATTCACATTCGTTTAGTATTTACAGAGCTTATGTGTGAGGTTCAGGGTCAGTTTTGAAAGTAATTTATATTTTTATTCATCAAGGACACATTAAATTGATGTTAAGTGACAGTAAAGACATTTATAATGTTACAAAAGATTTTTATTTCAAATAAGTGCTGTTATTTGAAACTGAATTAATTAATTTTTAATAATAGCAAAAGCTCTCATATCTTACAGAAGCTAATGTGGTTTCCAGAAGAGGCTCTTGAGACTAGCTTTATTTTGTATGTGCTCTATTTCCATCCCACAGGTGATATTCGAGGGCATCCGCGGCCCGGGGATCGAGGGGGACATTGCCATCGATGATGTCACACTCGAGGAGGGGGAGTGTCCTGACCCTCCGTCCAATCGTATGTATCAAGCATGCATCTCCATGGTAACCAGGCCATAATTGCATGTAGCACAATTTGTCCAGGAGAGCTCCGTAATTACAGGCGAACAAACAGAGAGAAAGACGGAAATCAGGCCAGGTAATGGGCTGGAATAGACAAAAGCTCCGCTTCTGCTGGAAACATCAGAGCAAATCAGAAATATTCCATCTGGAGACAAGCTGCAGCTGATATGCTGAAGATATGTGTTAATCATTATTAATAGGCGTCAGGTTTTTCATTACTATCCAAAGCTGCGTGACTGTAAGAGACGTCTGATATCGATCTCACAGTGATGTTTGTGTCGTAAACACAGACCGATCAAACGCTGCATGAATAATATGAACTGGTGGATGATTATAAATCACAGAAATACACTTCAGACATTTATGATGTGGAAAAATGTAGAGAGAATCCCTTTTGAGTGCTGTTTACTGAGTACTAAGCACCTATCAACTTAAACCTTTAGTCAATCTAAAACGATGAACAGCTATGTCTGTACGCAAATGAGTGGCACCTCCTACTGTATAACTGTGAAAACAAACAAAAGCAATACAAAATACATTCCCTCAATGCTGGGGAAAGATTTAAAGGGACATCATCATTTACTCAGCTTTACATCAGTCCAAACCTATATGACTTCCTATATAACACAAAAAAAGATGTTTTGGAGAACACTGGTATTCAAACAGTTGACGGTAGCCATTGACTTCCATAGTAGTTTTTCCATACTATAGTTTCAATGGCTACTGTCAACTGTCATGACGTAGATGTAGTTAACTGGTTAGTGCTAACCTCTTTCTCTATTTCCTGCAGCGATCAGAGGAGCGGCAGCACACCGCGTCTCCAGTATAGGGCCATTGAGCGTCACGCTGTTTTTTACCGTAATCGTCGGTCAGAGGTGACGCTCCACGTGAGAAAAGACTCCAGATGTGTCCCTCAATATTTAATCACCAAAGATTCACGCTTTCGGATCGCAGAGGAGGCACAGCACCGGATCCATGCGGAATGAAACCACTACAAACAGAAAAGTAATAACTAATGCTTAAGAAAACTAAATCAATAAAGATTCTCCATGGTCTGGAATACACAGAGGCTTTGAACGTTGACCTCAAAAGCACAACGAATACTTCGCAATCTGGAATCTTTACCTGCGAGACAAACGAAACCCTGAATGAACATTGAGATTTTCACACCATTTTTTGGTTTTTGTTATTTTCTGGTGCTCCGTGGTACAATCAACAAAACATCTCATCTTCTGGCTGATATTCTCTTGATTTTTCTGGGTTCGGTGCTTTAAAACGCAAATAAAATAGAAGCTTGTTTGGCTTTATTTCCCGACTCCAGTAGCAGCCTGATTTCTCAACACTGTGCTCACGCTCTCAAGCGAAGAACTTTGCGTATTTTTGGCGTTCCGTGACGGTGGAAAACTCGGTTCGTCGTCGTTCCCAGCACCGGTGACGAGTGACATTAAAAACCAAGTGCCTTCAGGTTAAAAGCCGATCCGTTAGCCTGGCCATCGACACCAAACGTCCATGTTTCTAACATCTCCGATGGGCTATTTTATACTCATTTCTATCGCCCCTCAAGTGCTGGAATGCGCGACTGTGAGCGTCACGTACGAACAATCGCGAACGCACGACTTTTGGCTGCTGGAGGACAATGTATGGACGAATGTCACACACTCCATCCCCGACTATCATGCCATTTATATACCGAACAATTTGACTTCTGAGAGGACAAAATACGAAATATTCATAATTATAATAATATTTTATTACTCTATCCAGAATGTGTCTCAGCTTTTACACACGAACTGTGAAAATCGGTGGCGGTCTCTACCTGAGTGCTCGACCAGCCGCTTTTTAAAAAGGGTGTTGTAAAAAATGTGTAATGAAAATGACTGTGTCTCGTTTCTTCTGATTTACGTTGAAATGTTCAGACTTTACTGTCTTTATTTCTTGTCGTCTCCCGTGCATTGCTGAAAATATCAAAAACGGGCAGAAAACGCCGGTTTGGTAACTGTACAACTTGTATATGTAAAGAAGCTCTGTTCATTGAGATTTACATGAGATGTTTTATGTACGAGTCAAAGGAAGCACAACATTTAGGATCCAGTCATTTATAAACATCATATATGTGACCGTTCTCCTGCAAAGCTGACATGGAAATAAAGTGACACCGGAAGACTTGTTAATGGTCTCCTGCTTAACTTCCGCATCATGGTAATAATGCTCAAGAATATGGTTAAAAGCAAAAAAATCCCAGCAGGCACACAACATCATAAGACGTTGATTTTTGGATACATTTTGGTTGCAACATCAGGAGACCAAAATTCAATGTCTAATGTCAATTTTACTGTAAATTGACGTCCAATACCGACGTCACATGACGTTGATATTTTTTTTCTTTTTAGGTTGGGTAACCAAAATCCAACGTTAAGTCAACGTCAAATCGATTTTTATTTTCAACCAAAATCCAATGCATATGGCTGCCCAGGGCCTGGTGGGATGGTTTAAATTATTGGGTAGGAATACAAAAACATCTTAAGCTGATTAAGTATATTCAAAAAAGTCATTTAAAGAAATAGTTCACCCCAAAATAAAAGCCTCAGGTCACCAAGATGTACTGTAGATGAGTTTGGAGAAATGTGTCATTGCAATGGATGCTCTGCAGTGAATGGGTGCCGTCAGAATGAGTTTAAGGTTAGGGTTATGAGATTGTTTGTAGAAATGTGTCTCTGCATCAGTGTCTCAGCAATGAATTTAAATGGGTGCCGTCAGAATTAAGAGTCCAAACAGCTGATATAAACATCACAATAATCCACAGCACTCCAGTCCATCAGTTAACATCTGGAGAAGACAAAATATAAAAAATGCAGCATTAAGAAGTTTTTAATGTCTAAAATAGGAGTCTGTAATTCATAATAATTAATCTACTATTGTCTCTCACATCAAAATCCAGCCACGTATTAATGCAGATTTCTCTCCTTATTCAGACCAGAACACTTTTTCACCAGAAGAAGAGTATATTAGTATACACCAGAAGAAGACTATGTATATTAGTTCAAAATGTCTTAATGCTGGATCAGTTTCAGTTTTTGTCTTCACCAGGCGTTAACTGATGGACTCGAGTGGTGTGGATTAATGTGATGTTTTATCATCAGGACTCTCAATCTGAAGGCATCCATTCACATCCATTACTGAGACACTGATGCAGAGACACATTTCTACATCCTGATCTTGTGAGCACATTTTCAGACAATTCTCATCTATGACTCAAACTTTAAAAGTGAAGTGTGTTGTTGTTATGTGGGGTATTTGGGTGTTTCTTTTCTTAAAATCTTGCTTGCTTGGTTTTAGTTTAGATGAATGATGGTGTGATGCAGCACGTGTTGATGATTGTGCTGTTTCATAATGGAAATGTTTCATATTCTTGCCATACTGTCACATTAATGACAAACAACATGAAGTTAAGAACGCCAGTCCTCAGCTATAATGTAGCTACAGCTTCCTTTCTTGTGCCCCAAAACAAGCTTTAATTTGCGAATCAGCAGGAGGCTAAAGAAGGAGTAGAATAACGAATCGTGATTATTCTCCTAGTTTTACCGCAGGACATCACATATATGTGCTGGTATATGCAGTGTTCCATTGATCAAAACATGATGTAAAAGATTCATTCACAGAACAATGACTGACGCTTGTTACAGGACTTCAGAATCATCCGTCTAATGAATCACAAGTCAAATACACCACTCAAAAAAATGAGTCAACTGAGTCTTTATGAAGCGAAAATGAGACAAAATAAATTCTATGGTGTTAATTAAGGGCTAAAGGCATCTTAGCTTGTTTCTGTGTGAACGTGTGATTATTATTTGCCAAAAGAAATCATGAATGTGATTTGTTTTCTGTTTGCAGTTGGGTGATATATTTGCTGGGAATTTGAACTGAAGTTGTGAATATTCAAGGGATTTTAAAAGGACTTTTCGTTTGGTGTTTACATGTGATTCATTCAAGCGAATCACTTCAAACTGTTAGATTCCTCCATTGTTTTAAACCCATTAAAAGTCGTTTTCTTACATGTTTTATTAAACATGCTATGTGCTGTAGGTAAATATTGCTGTTTATTATTCTGTGTTGTTGGCGCGTGTGTGTGTGTGTGTAAATGAAAATGATTCGGTATCATTTTTCCTTGTGTTCGTTTTGTGAGAAACTGGTGCAAACATGCCTTGATAGTTTGAAGTAGATTTTTACTGTTTTACTTTTATGTTTAAACATTTATATATTGAGTATTGTCTGAAAAATATTTGGACAATTGGATCACCCACCTCAAATGCCAGGATGAAAACATTTGGTTAATACTTTTTCCATTTCTGGGTCAGTGAGGTTATATTAAATATGTTATGATGTTTGACAATTTGACATTTCAAACTTTAAAAGAACTACAGCAAACAACTGCAATGAAAGAAACATAATAATATATTTTTTATTTTTATTTTTTTATATCTCAGAATTAAAACCATTAGAATTAATAGAACTTAATTAAATTCATTTAAACTTACAAATTTTGCTCAAAAACAGTCCAAATTTATAAAACATATAATAATATTTTCCTTATAGAACACATAAATATTACTCTGGAATCAAACTGATTCATTTTTCTTGTATAAACTTGACTTTCAGATGATGCAGCACAGACTTCTCCTTCCAGCCCACTTTTCTTCATCAAATTAAGTCAGTTTGGTTTAGAAATGTTTTATATATGTCACCTAAATTTGTCTCTTTGTAGTGTTTTTGTGCCTGCATAGTCAAATTTACCAACAACGTTTAGTCCTAAAAAGTGTGTATTACACACAGAAAAGAGGCTTAATGTATTTTACACAAGCAATCTGAGACAAATCTAACTAATAGATGTATTAAAAAAATGCAATCATGTGTAAAGCCATAGTTCACTGACCCAAACACATTATAATTTAGTTTAAATGGTTATATCTATGTCTATATATAAGATCATTTTTAAAAATTGAAACAAATAAATGAGGTGTATTTTGATATTCCTTATCCATATGCCAAGCTTTTTTTCTTGTAATAAAAACAAAATAATTTTTTATGTATCACTTTTTTTTTAAACTGGCTGAATATAATTGAGGCTTACAACAGATCATGTGACTCAGCAATGAAAGAAAACATGACCCAAGAGCAGATCTAGTTCAATGACCTTCCAGAATGTCTTTAATCTATATTTCAGTGTTTCTCAGTTAATGAAGTGTTTAGTGCTTCACACTGGAGCTGGTCTGAAGGACTTGCCATCTTCAGAAACATTGACAGTGTGCTTATGAACGTTCTGATCTGATCTGATCCTGTAACGACCGCTCAGTCATTGTACTCACTCAGTATCCAATAATGCTTCCTTTCACTGTATTTCTTTGGATTTGCCATCCATTTTTGTGTCATTCTTGCAACTAATTATGAAAAAAATAAAGAAAGCTATTTTAAATCTGTGTTTGTGAAACGCATTGCTGGAAATCCTTTTTGTTCATGCCGTATTTGCAGTTGAATCAGACATTATTTATTGATTTGTGCAATTTAGTCACAGATCGTCTTGTCCAGGAAAAAAAATCTACGTATAGATTGCTTTATACTGGGGCATGTTGTCACAATGTGTTACTGATTTGAGTATAGATATTTTGGGGGCAAGAGCAATTGATGAAAACAACATTTTGAAAAAATGTGAAAGTTTATTTTCTGCCTTAAATTTTAGGTATAGTCAAATTAGCCGTACATTTGAATTTAAATTATAGAATATAAATATATATTTGAGTACTACAACTTAAACATTTGATGAGGTAAAGACTTTTTTTTTTACATGAGTTAATCATTTTTGTTTTACAATGAAATGAGATGCCATTACAGTTTAAAATAAAGTAGTGTTTTTCTTGTTGTTTTTGAATATAAGGTTTTTTATTAGTTTTTTTCTTCACCTTGGAGACGTTGCCACAGTCTTCTAGACTGAGTCTGTCTCAGTTTGTTCTGTTACTTAATGTCATTCCAGACAGACTGGATGATGTTCGGATCAGATTTCTGTGTGGAGCACTGGCTGTTGTCAGACAGACAATAATCTCACTGCATTATTACAAATAACAGAAAAAAGAATGTTTGGAAATGTAAACTGATAATTCCAAATGACACGCTACCGCAAAATATAGAAATAATCCACTTAAAACAATTTTTGTTGGTGAAAATACTAGTGGCCTAAGACTTTTGCACAGTACTGTAGTTTTTATTTATTTTATTTATATTATGTATGTATGTATGTATTTATATTTTACATTACAATAATTGTATTTATATTATAGTATTTATTTATTTTATTTTTCTTAAACACTGCTCAAAAAATAATAAAGGGAACACTAAAACAACACAATGTAACTGAAAGCAGGGTCACACTGAACACATGTGACAGAGTCTGAAGATGCCTTGGAATAAGTTTTGCTGACTGCTTTCATCTGCTTTCATCCGGGCACCAGTGGTGAATTTGCCAATCTTGGTGTTCACTGGCATATGCCACCTGCACAGTGTTGGGCTATAAGCAC
Source organism: Enteromius paludinosus (assembly GCA_032361165.1). Classification (NCBI taxonomy): domain Eukaryota; kingdom Metazoa; phylum Chordata; class Actinopteri; order Cypriniformes; family Cyprinidae; genus Enteromius; species Enteromius paludinosus. Next base: position 18,664,607 of record JAUMHQ010000083.1, read on the forward strand.
AACCCCACACCTGTGGGTTATCGTGGGGCCCTCAAAAAACCCTCATGGACACTACGCTGACAGACACAGCAAACCTTCTTGCCACAGCTCACACTGATGTGCCATCCTGGATGAGCTGCACTGCCTTAGCCACTTGTGTAAGTTGTAGACTTCGTCTCATGCATTCAACACCATCAGCATTCAAAAGTGACCAAAACATTATTCTGCACTTCCGCTTTCTCACGAACTGCTTCCATTGACTCTTCTCCCAGCCACCAGCGTCAGACGACACCGAGGCCTTGGGGCCTGGTCTCCGTAGCAAGCCGAGATCGCAAAGCTTTACTCGTGGGTCATCGTGCATGTTGTCTGGTGCACAATTTCCATAGCTTATCAGTGTCTGGCGGTCGTAACTAAAACACTGTATCTCATGTCCATGTGTTCTGAAAGCTGGGCTATTTCGGGAAAATAGCACCATTTTGGTCCATAGAGGCCGCTGCGTGCTACTTCCGCACAGGCATCATGGAATTACCGTCATGGACGCTGATGACTATGGAGTAAAGTTCAAAGAGAGATGAATAGGCTAAGTGGTGGGGCAGGTTTAGAAGTTGGTCGGGCCAAGTGGAGGTGAACCAGCGGTTTCGGTAGAACGGAGGATGCCAGGTTGAACATGTGGGAAATGAAGGGACGGCCTTGAGAAATTATATGTATGGCTAAATTTAGGTGCCCCAGAACAGACAGTAGTTCACGTTTGGAGCATTGGGGTTGGTCATGAGATTTGAGGCAATCAGGATAATCCTGTCCATGCTATGAACTTTTGAGAGTCGAGGTTAAT
>JAUMHQ010000083.1:18673618-18689677 GCA_032361165.1 Enteromius paludinosus
ACCTTTGTAATTTATATAGTACTAGACACAATTTTCTATGAAATACATAGGCCTACACTTTATTGGCTAAATTACTGACACGAAGGTGATGCACAAGCTCAGTCTGCATGTAGAGATGGAGGCGGCAAGAGAAAAGGTGAAGACTAGGGAGTGGAAGCTCCGCAGATATACAAATAGGAAGAGCAAAGTGTGGGACACATTTGCCGAAATAATGAAAGATGTTGACCAAAGTGCTGGCTTTGTCATGTGTAGGCTACCTTTTGAATGTTGAGAGGTATTAACTGTCAAATGTTGAATAAAAGTTGATGCGGGACAAAATTCCCGATTTCCCAACACGTTGAACTGAGCGATGCCATTGTATAATTTTAATAGGTTACGTTTGAACGCATATAGCTCAGTAATGTCAGTTTTATGTATTTTCTGAGAGGGAGTGGGATTTTTGTTGGGATAGTCAGGGGAGAAACGCACAATTCGATAAGACTGGATAAACACATGCTGCATCTTAGTTAAGAAAATTAAAAAAAATAAATGAATATATCAAGCCTTTATTACATCCTAACACTAGGTTATATCAGCATTGAGAAAAAAAAAAAAAGTTTACGCATAGGGCTTTCACATTTTTCCAAAAGTGGGCCTTCTCTCAGTTGACCTGTTGATCAATTCTGCAAGCAGGGTCGAAACATAAACATTGCATTCATCAGTAATATGCATCTAGACAGCTGAAATGATTGGTCGCCTCAAGAACTGCCTGCTCTCGCCGCCGCACCTCTGAGCGCGCCATGTCAGCGAGCGCACCATTTGAAAAAAAATGCGGGTCAGGTACAATATTTTCTTTTTTTTTTTTCGTTCCGAGTTGCGGGCGGGTTAGATGAAAACGTCGGTAGGGTTCGGGTTGTTTATACATTGACCCGCGCATCATTGATGGGGTTGAATGGAAGTGGTTATAAGACAATGCCATGAATTGAGTAGATGCTTGCGAGCTATCTCTCTCTCAATGCTGCATTGTCTTTAAAGACTTCGTCCTGGCCCTCCAAGCCTTTAAGAATTACAGATCTAAAATGCTGGTGGGCAGGGGGTACTCGGCGGCAAGTCAAGCTGGTGACGTGTCTGCACACGGGAAAGGCCATGTTACAGGCGTACCAAGCCGACCTGTTAAAAGACCTGGTTGAGAGCTCAGAAGTACTGCTGGCCTCTCATTGTAAGTGCTATAATCGCTCTCCAGTTCGTGATGCTGCTAGGCGGAGCAGACTCAGCCGAGTACATGCTTCTCATACAAGGACACACAGAAACAGAGCATTGGCGCAAGAAAGGGAAATAAAAATCCTTCCCCAAAATAAACAAAGCAGGGGAGCCAGCGACGCTCTGTTGCGGGGCCCTCCAAGCAAAAGAAAGACCTGAGGGTTGTGCTTTAGGAGGCATAGGGAGATCGATCTGCTAATCCTGCCAGTGCTCCAGGGCGCAGTGGTCTCCAGCGAGCGCTACTTTCAGTTCTTTTCGCCCGGGAACGTAGCGGAGCTGAGAGGCTCGCCACCTCCTCTGGAGGTCTCTAGAGCGACTTGTCCCCTACCGGTTTTCCGCTTCAAGGCACCGATATAGCAGCTCTTCAAATTCCAGAGACCAGTCTTAAAGGGACTGAGAGGCTCGCCACCTCCTCTGGAGGTCTCTAGAGTAGCTAGATCGGTAGTCTCTTGCAAGTCATCCGCTTCAGAGCACTGATTTAGCAGCTCTAACAATATCAAAGACCATTCTTAAAGGGACTGGTTCCCGTATGGGTCACCTGGTGGTGTGGGAGCCCCTGCCAAGAGTGTCTTGTTGGGTCCTGCTTAGCAGGCTCTGGTTCTACCAGTTTGGTTTTCCTGGGCGATGGCGCGGTCTGAGGACCGTCATTTTAATAGAAGATTTCAGTAGTCCTGATGCTCAGGACTTCGGAGGGCAGGCCTCTCTGGAGAAGAGTGGTGTGCACTACATTACACGGTGCCCATCTCTCCTTAGTGCCCTCAGGAGATCGAGCACAGTGGTCTCCAGCAAGTGCTGTTTTCAGTTCTTTCTGCCCAAAAATGTAGCAGAGCTGAGAGGCTCGAAACCTCCTTGGGAGTTTGTCTATAGCAGCTGGATTGGTTCAACCACCAAGGAGGTCTGCAATCGTACCTCTTATACAGCTGGCACACCAGATCCTTGTGTGGGCCCGGGACAGACTCCTCTCACTGAGAGCCGTCTACATTCTCGGGAATCTAAATGTTACGTGGCAGCAATATCGGCTTACCACGCCTCTCTCTGTGGACACACAGCTAGTAAAGAACCCCTGGTCATACGTTTCCTCCGCTGTGCGCTGAGGTTGAGGCCACCGGTACGTTCCCGGGTGCCGACCTGGGACCTGGCTGTCGTGTTAGAGGTCTTCTGTGGGCCACCATTTGAATGTTGGATGCATACATTCACAGAGCTGCCCTGTAGAGAAAGTCAGAGCAGTAGCCCGTATGCTCCGATCCCCCCAAGAAGGGGTCTCCAGTGACCTTTAAGCCGTTGGATAGTGGATGCCATCAATCGCCGAGGCTAGGAGTCAGAGCGCACTCGACACAAGGTGGGGCGGCCTCGAAGGCCTTGCTAGCAAGGGTCCCGATGGCCGAGATTGGCAACGAGAATGGCCACCCCCCACACATTTGTCCGGAATCTGTGAGCCACTCCAGGCTCCTCTGTTTTATTGTCTTAGCTGTGCACAAACACACACTAGACAGGGATGTGAAAGTCCAGGGGCGTGGGCATCTCGTTCCCATAGCGTCTCGTCGACACGGCTCTAGTTCCTGAAAAGGAACGTCTCTAGGTTACATATGTAACCCTAGTTCCTTGAAGGAACGAGACGCCGCTTCTCGAAACCACACTTCCGGCATTCCCCGGAACCCAGACTACTCATCGAGAAGATGGTGTCAATTGCGTTGAGAGACCAGTTCATCAAATCCATATTCCATTTTGTTTCAAGAGCAAGGCAAGAGAGTCTCTGAATAGTATTCACAAGACAAGAGGAGCAAGCAGGGAGAGATACAGGAGGGAGAGGAAAGATATGCCCTGAGAGCCAAACGAGAATCAAGTTTATATCGCAATTCAGAATTTTTATTGTGTTTTTAAGTTCATATTACATTTGTGAGTTTATATTGTGACTGTCACTGTGATTCTGATCACATCAGAATTTATATTTTGAATTTATATTGCGATTCTGAGTTTATATTATGATTCTGAGTATCTAACACGGTTTTTGATTCAAAGATTATATTGCAAATCTGAGTTATTTTTTTGCGATTATGAATTAAAATATCAATTCTGAGTTATTTTTTTGCGATTATGAATTAAAATATCAATTCTGAGTTGTTGTTGTTGTTGTGTTTTCCCCCAGAGTTGCAAGATCGAAAGATAAGAAAGTTGCATCCTGTGGCAGAAATAGGCTTTCATACAGTTCTTTGTAAGTATTTGTGAAATTGAATAGCTATGTCTGAGAAAGCGTTGTTTTCACAGCAGTGATTTCTGTCTGTAGTAAGAGCTGAATGTTTGGCAGGGTTTTCTCCTGTGTTTGCTGCAGATGTCTGTGTTGTTCTCCTGAGATGGGCCCAGATGTGCCGTTTATTCACATCTGTTGTGCTGTGAGAAGAGCAGAGTCGTGAGGAAACACATCCGTTATGAAAGCCAAGCTCTCGCAGGAGTTTCATCTGCACTGAGCCTCTAAAAACCCAAACTAATAATCCCAGAGGATCTGAACCAGTCCTTATGTAAGATGATGAAGCTGCAAGACGGCAAGATACTCAAACTGAACTCATAAAGTTATTCTTTTGAAAAAAAAAAAAAATCAAGCTCAGAAAAAGTCTCTCTCAAGATCTAATCAGGGAAATGGTATTGTTTAGATCATCATCAGATTTAGGCACAGGAGTATTTTAATTTGGCTACTTTCTACATCTGCAAATGAAAGTGTTTTCATTTCAACTGAATGGGTGCCATTAGAATGAGAGTCCAAACACGATATGTGCGGATTTCTCTCCAGATTCAGCACACTTTTTCACTGGAGAAAGAGTAATTATGGATTCATATTTTTGTTAAAAGCATCTTAATACTGGATTAGTTTCATCTTTAGCCTTCTCCCGATGTTAACTGATGGACTGGAGTACTATGGATTATTGTGATGTTTTTATCAGCTGTTTGGACTCTCATTCTGACGGCACCCATTCACACTGATGCAGTGACACATTTCTCCAGATCTGATTAAGAAACCCACTCATCCTGATCTTGGATGACTCAAGGGTGTGCACATTTGCTACAAATTAAAATTTTGGGTGACCTATACCTTTAAATGAAATTGAGTCATTTTGATGAAGCATGAAGAGAAATGTTGTCATTGCTTTAGAATAACACTGATGCATTATTCATGTTATAATCTATTTCAGTATTACTTTTTGTTGATGATTTGAATTAGATTTTGTTTTTTATGTTTTAAGGTTTTTTGTAATTTTAATGTTCTTTAGACACTTTTATAATTTTTTGTTGTTTTTTTTGTTGTAACTAAAACACCAAGCCCCGCCCCACGACTGACAAAAATGACAAAAACAGTGTTCGCGTGAGCAGATGAGAGAAGATCGAGCGCAGGGATGATCGCGTGCGAGTGCTTGAATTGCACGCGGATGACACATGAAGCGAGCACGAGGGTTTGAAATGAGCTTGCGGGCCCGGTTTCTTCGCATGTACATCTGTTTTCCTCTCGCGGAATTGATTTACCGCACTCACCAGCATCAGTGGTGCGCTCGCTTATTAATGGCATAGATTTGCTGCCAATCCCGCCATAGATTAAGTGTGTTTTTCACGAGCTGGTTGCTGGTGCGGCAGTGGGGCGGAGGATCGCGATGCCGGCTCAGCGTCGTGATTTCTATCGACCCAACCCTAATATTTTATTTACAATTTTAAATGACCACAATCTATTTCTGTCTCATTTTCTATTTGTATATATATATATTTACATTTCAAGTTAAATTTCAATGCACAAAAAAAACTGTTGTTGATAGTTGTAGTTGCTGATAATAAAGACTGTGTATGAGTGGATTTCTACAGCAATTATACACTTGTCTGATCGCTGGAAGAAATAATAAGCATGTTTAGTGTCTCTGTAATGTTCTCAAGTGGCTCTTGCAGTCATAACCACAAGAGCATTTGGATTATGATTGTGTTATTATGATCAGCATGTTCAGAGTGTTTCTGTATTTAAACTCTTATTTTTAAATACACAGGTAATAACAAATATCTGCAGTAGTGAGAGATTCTTTATGTACTTATGTACGTACTTGCATACTATTCATTTTTTCAGAATTATAAATTATATTTAAATATATTATGATTCCAGCTTAATAGTAAGTACAATAATAATAAATACAATAGTGAAAATTAATATTTAAAAAAATTAAGTACATTACCAAAAAAAAAAGAAAAAAAATACAAATGTGATTGTTAAATTAAATTAAGTTAAATTAATTTTAATTTAAAATTGAAAATAAATTAATTAAAGAACCAAACTTTTTTTACAGATATACATCTAAAGTAAACAAAAGTTTGACAAAACATGCAAGATATACTTTATGAACAAAAGCATGTAAGTAATTACTTAAACAAACAATTACTAGACTGCAGAAGTGAGTGACAGAACTGTGAGCCAATCACGTGAGAACTAAATGTCATGTGACTAATGGTGCAGTAGTGGCATCACAGACACTGATGAAAGATCTTCTGTAAACTGATGAATTATCACGGATTCCTGAATGATAAATGAGTGTGAGTTTACACAGGAATGTTGTTCACTTTCACTCATTAGCATGTGATTGATGTCTGAAATTATATATTAATCTCAGTCGTGTCTCTCAGTATGATTATATTCAGCGCACATATTGCTCCATTATCTCATCCAGCTCCTCTGAAAGCCGCAAACATTGATTTATGCGGTTGCTTTTCAGAGCTGGTTTTCTCCTCGTCTGTTTACCATGGCTGTTCTCGAGGTCTGGAGGTCAGGAACATCCGATAGATACCTGAATTACCTGAGCACTGCAGAATAATCTGACATCTACCAAAACACAGGAACAACACTCAGAACAATACTGAATAAAGCCTTTAAACACTGCAGCTGTGAGCAGCAGATCAGCATATTAAAGTGAATTCTGAAGGATCATGTGATGCTTTAGACTGAAGTAATGATGCTGAAAATGTAGCTTTGATCACAGGAATAAATTACAGTTTCAAATGTAATAACATTTCACAATTTTGTCTGTATTTTTGATCCAATAGACACAGTATTGGTGAGCAGAAACTATTGAAAAATATTACATTTTTCATGATTTGGAACTTTATGTCATAATATGATATTATTTTTCTAATAATTCTGAAATACATTATTTATTATATTTTAGTTTTGGCTTAAAAACAACAATTAAAATTAAAATAAAAAGCCTTAAAATTTTATTTTATTTAATTAATTGAAGAACCAACAGAACATTTACAGATTTAGATCTAATGTAAACTAGAGTTTAACGTTGGCAAAACATGCTAGACTAACTTTAAAATAAAATCTCTCAGCATTGTAGCAAATTAGCTCAAATACAAATAAATCAAATCAGAATCCTTTAAGATTCTATAGGGAATTTGCACAGAATTACTGTTTCACAGCCGATCACTGAGTCGATCTGCGATTCAGTGAACGAGCCGCATAACATCAATTCTGCACTGGATATTAAAATCCAGATTACGTTTGTACTTTTCACTGCTTTCGCGGCTTTCCCGAGGTTGCTGATTGGCTGGAAGTCAGTCGTTGTGGAAGTCTTGGGAGCCGATGATTGGGCGGTGGATGAAGAAGAAACGAGTCGTAGTCCTTTGAAGTTTGATGCGGTGCAGTTGGAGACTGGGAGACACAGCCGCCAAACTTAACTTACACAAACTCGCACAGAAAGAAAATAAAGTAAAGAAAGAAAGAAATGAGACTAGACTGGTTTTCTTCTCATTGTGGCTAGGCAGCAGCAGATGTGCATGCTGGAGCACGCGACACGTCTCTTAAAGAACGCCAAAGATGGTAAAAAGCATAGTTTTAGCTGAGAGCTAAGAACTAAGGCTAAGGCTAAGAGCAAAGAGAGAGAGATTTGAATAGTGTCCTGAGTTTAAAACTCATCTTTGGACACATCCCAAAATCATGTTTAAACCAATAGAGATTCTGGCTTCGGGTGTTGTGAGATTTCTCCTCCCAAACCATAAATCTAAGACAAGTCACATGGTCTGAGAATAATTCTAGACATGATTTCTATTTAAATATATTATGATTCCAGCTTAATAGTACAATAATACTAAATATAATAGTGAAAATAAAAAATAATATAAAAAAATTAAGTACATTAAAAAATAAAATAATATAAAATAAAAATCAACTGAGAATTCAATTGAACATTTACAGATATATTTCTAAAGTAGAGAGTTTAAGGTTGACAAAATATGTGCATAAATACATGTATACATTTAAACACATCACAGTGTGAAGCTTAATTCTCTAGTATCTGGAGAATCTCTCTGGAGATGGAAAGCATCAGACTGTGGGATGAGAGCTGGATGTTTCTGTGGTTAGTAAAGCTCAGGTGATGTGGTGAAGTCAGATCAGGTGACCGGCTGTGACCTGTGTTCCTGACCAGAGCAGATGATTATACTGCAGTGACCCAGAGTTCAGCTCCTCGTTAGTGTTCGTGTCTCATTCACAGTCTCTGCTCATCACATCACTTTCACCATAAAGCGGTGATCTGTGATCGCTCGCTTCTCTGTTTCAGTTATTAATCCTTTATTAACCCTGTGAAGCTACTGCATCATTCTGACTCAAATTATAAGGCTCTAAATGATCAAACTTTGCTGTTTACTTACTCTACTCCCTGCTTTTTGTCGTTCAAGTGATTAATCCAGTAAAAGCTCTTTTCATGTAATTGTAGAAACTCTTCTCGTGTCGAATCTGGACAGATTTTGATCAAGCAAGCTTCAGAATAACTGCAGTCACATTTCCAGATGAACTCTTACTGGACTGAAGCAGCTAAGCTTCACTTGATTCTCCATCATTTGTGTCCAGAAGCTTCCTCCGCGAAGCAATGTTTCTTTCAAAACCTCTTAAATCTTTTGGGGAGCCATTATTTCCTCATCTCTCAATCAGCATTGCATTATGTGCCTTCTGAAAATATTGATATTTTTATTGATATTCTGCCTTATGTTAAACTGCTTAAAATTACATTTTCCCCACATCAATCTACACTTCATACACCATATCTCTATGGCAAAAAAACAGGTTGGTAACATCTTTGCAAAATTATTAAAAATAAAAACCTAAAATGATTCCATTGCATGAGTATTCATACTATTATCTGGGACAGTTGAATTTAGCTCAGGAGTATTCATATTGCTTGTAGATGTTACCATCTTGTGGCAAATTCAATCGAATGGGTATGATTTGGAAAGGCACACACATCTTAATAAAAGGTCTAACAGCTGATAATGCATATCAGAGCAAAATCATGCATTGAGGTCAAAAGGAACTATCTGAAGTGCTGAGAAACAGGTTTGCGCCAAGACCACTGAAGGGTCACAGAAGCATGTAGCCTCTTGGACCTTAATGGAAGAAGTTTGAAACAACCAGGACTCTTCCTAGATCTAGCCTCCTGGCCAAACTGAGCAACTAATGGAGAAGGGTTTTAGTTACCTTTTAGTTACCGTGGTGGCCAACAAGAACCTGAGGGTCACTCTAGTTGAGCTCCATAATTATGTGTGGATATACAAGAAATCTACAGAAGGACAAACATCACTGCAACACTTCATCAATTTATTTCTAAGCATCATGTTTGAAGGAAACCAGCTCTACTAATCATCTGCAGAGTACCATCCAATTGGTAAAGTAGGCTGGGGCTTTTTTTCAGTGGCAGGGACTGAGGGACTATAGAGATAGCCTTAAAGAAAACAAAGTCCAGAGCATTCAGAAACGCAGTCTGGGCAGAAGGTTCACCTACAACAGTATAATGACACTAAAAAGACAGCAAGAGTGGGTTATTGACAACTCTGTGAATGTCATTGAACCCAATAAATATTTCTGGAGAAACCTGAACATGTGCATCTGCTCCCATCTAACCTGACAGAGCTTAAGATTGGAAGAGGAGAGGAGAAAAGTGGCAGATAAACGACAAATTTCTGATGGGCAAAGCTTGTTGCATCAAACAAAAAAGACTTGAGGCTATAAAGATATTTCAACTAAATATTTACTTAAGGGTATGAATACTTATGCAATGGAATCATTTTAGTTTTTTTATTTTTAATGTAAAAATAAACAAATATTCTATAGTTATGGTGTATGGAGTGTAGACTGATACGGGGGGAAAAAGTCATTTAAAGCGGTTTAAGATAAGGCAGCAACATAAGAAAATGTGAAAAAAAAAGAATATTTTTACAAGGCACTGCATATTTGAATCATTAAAATCTCATCTTACTTAGACATATTATTGGCGATATAAAGTGAACACTGATGTTTAGATTATCTCAATATCTGTTATAAATATCTCATTGACTTATATCTTTTATTTAGATTTTTGTTGGTTGTTCAGATTTTTATTTATTTATTTCCATTTCAGAGCACAGCTGTAGCTGTCATTACTCCAGTCTTCAGTGTCACATGATCCTCCAGAAATTATTTTAATATGATGATTTGCTGCTTAAGAAACATTTCTGATTATTATCAATGTTGAAAACAATTGTGCTGCACAATATTTTTGTGGAAACTCTGATACGTTTCATTTCTTAGGATTCACAGATAGAAAGTTCAAAAGAACAGCACTTGTTTGAAATAGAAATCTTCCGTGACATTATGAATGCTTCTCTTTTCATCGCTTTGATGCACCCTTAATGAATAAAATATTAATTTCTCATCTCAGACTTCTGAGGAGCAGTGTTTGAGTTGAGGTGAATGACTGCACTAATGGACAGTGATTGGTCCAGATGAATGTAATTGGCGATCGCTGACCGATGACACCCTAACAAGCTTCTGAGTCTCTGAGATGAGGTTAGCTGTTTGACGATGCAGGTTAATTAGCTGAGATCCGAGCGACTCTGAACTCTCTTCCAGAGATTAATTGAATTCCTTGACCACTGTAAAGCTCTGATCTCAGATGAGCTCAACATCAGCAGAACTCATCTCAAAACCACTTCAGTCTCAGCAAGAGACATGACGTACAAATGAAGATGCCTTACAGTTAGTTTTTATTCAAATAGATCAGATTTGTTCAGTTGACATAGTTTATATCACATATTTATTTTTATTTTTTACTTAAGATTGGTAGTTTACATCTTTATTTGACTTTTTTCCTCAATTCTGATCATTTAAAATCTCACAATATAGATTTTTTTGGTAATTTTGAGCTTTTATCTCATAATTTTGACTGATTTACAGCAGTTGATATATATATATATATATATATATATATATATATTAAGGAGCTGTCGAATGCTTGAATCTGATTGGGCGACAAATTTTCTTAGGCAGGGGTGTCAAACTCAGTTCCTGGAGGGCCGGAGTTCTGCAGAGTTTAGTTTCAAACCTGCTCCAACACACATAATATGCCGTTTTGAAGGACTTGATTAGTTAGATCAGGTGTGTTTAATTAGGATTGCATCTAAACTCTGAGGGGCTCCAGCTCTCCAGGAATTGATTTTGACACCACCATAACAACGCTGGCCATTGTGGCCAAACAAATAAATATAATAATCAATATGATAGAAACTAAAGCTTGTTCCATATTTATTCACAGATTTAGTTTTGTTATGTACAGCAAGGCGCTGGCGCTACTCTGACGACTTTATCCTTAACATCAACTTAAAAACAATTAGACTGATCCCAAGCGAGGTAACAACGGTGCTGTTCACTGTTTTAGCTGAACACTTTTGAGAGATTCACAGACTCAGAAGTAGGATTCAGGCTCTCTCACTCTCTCTCTCTCTCTCACACTCACACACACATAGCTTAGTTATTAAGTGCATTAGTCTGCTCATCGGCTCAAGCTTCAGTTACTAGGTTTAAAATAATGTTTTGGAATTAAAAATGAAGCCGTTGGATGAGATTGCTGAAGAAATAATCCTACTCACAAGAAGCACAAAAACCAGACAAATACATTGAAATATATCATCTGATCGATGGCTTGGACAACCATTGTTTAAGCAGAATAATTGACTCCAGTCTTTCGAATTAGAAAAATACCTCAGAACAGAAGCTGTTTTACCAAACATTTACTTGATTGAAGTTAATTGATAAATTAAATCTATTTATGGCATTATTTTTGAAAGCATCCTCATTTTACAGTGTGTCTTTTAAAACTGTGTCTAAAACTTTGAACAGTACTGTAACTTTCTCAGTTGTTTTTTTTTTTTTTCTTCATCTTGGAGACGTTGCAAATATGTTACCGCAAAAGATAGAAATTGTCACATATATCCCGCTGAGGCGGAGTGAGCGCAATAACCCACTTAAAACCATTTTTTGTTAATGAAAATACTAGTGGCATAAGACTTTTGCACAGTACTGTATATCTTTGAATTTTTTACTTTTTTCCTAAATTCTGAATTTATTTCTCACAATATAGTTTTTTTTCTGGTTATTCTGAGTTTATATTTTGTAATTCTGACATTTTTCATTTTGACTTAAATACAATTTTGACTTTTTTTTTTTCTTAAGATTAGTTTTTAAACATTGAAATGAAACCTTTTGTTTATTTTGGTAATTCTGAGTTTTTACCTCACAATTCTGACTTTTCACAATTGGAGATTTATGTCTCATAATTCTGAGTTCATATCTTACAGTTCTGAAAATAATGTCAAAAATGTGATTTAAAATGTTACAATTAACATTTTTATGTATTTCTTTCCATGGTCCCAAGCATCCATAGATTTGAGATATATTTCATTGCTCTTGTTTCAGCTCTGTTTGTTTTATCACTATTTTATTGATATTTTTGAGTTTGCGGCCTGAGACGTTTAAGCAGTAAGATCCAGAAAAAACTGGTTACTGTAGTCAATGAGTTTAGGCACACTTCGTTTTCTCTAATTGAATGAATCCTTCTTCAAAACCTCAAGATTTTAACTAAAAGAAATATGATCTATCCTAATGAACAGGATAACTGACGAGAAAGAGAAAATACAGCAGTAAACAGGGATGAGATGTTTCTCCCAGAATAGTTTGCATGTTAAAGGAACAAAGTTTTCAATAGAAGTTAAACTCTATGGACGGTGTTTGGATAATAAAGCTCATTAAATTCAACTGAGCCACTAAACCACATTAGTGTGTGAAATTTGAAGAGGAAACAGTTATCTTATCTTTATATAAAATACAATTAGAAACATATATTGGTTGAATTAGATCTTTAAATTTAAAATTTTTATTTAAAAAATATATTTCATTTTCCTTCATTGTGATTATAATGTATATTTAAAATAAATGTTATTATATATTTAATTGATTTTGAGGAACATTCCTTTCAAATGCTTTCGCAGGCCTGAAGCACACATAATAAACCACTTCAGGATTGCCAGTTTTGGGATTCTTATCCACACAGAAATTACTGCAGAAATGAAAACTCGTCCCTGAAGTTCTGGAAGGCTGAGTCCGGCCGTCAAACAATCGTTGTCCATCTCCGCTCAGGAAATGAGCTTTAAATTGGTAGGAAAAGGAAGGCCGTTTTTGACAGTCGACGTACAAATATGAGACGATAGAATCTCAATGAGGCTTGAAAAAGGGAATGCATAAATAGATTAGAGTGAATGTGGCCACAGCGTGAAAGCAAATCTAATTACGAAAGCACCATATCTCCTGATTTAGAAAAGAGAGCTCCAGACACATGTGTGATATATGATGATTCGGCTCATGCAAGTCAAGAAGTGGAGTCTCAGATTTACATGGAAATAGGATGACTTTCTGATGGAGTTTACAGGAATACTATTCAGCTTTCATAAAACTCAAGGACCTGTTCGACTTCAAAAGGGTTTAAATGAAAGTTCACCCAAAACGGAACATTAATTGAAAATGTGCTCACCCTCATTTCATCCAGATTAGGATGAGATCTGGAGAAATATGTCTCTGCATCAGTGTCTCAGTAATGGATGTGAATGGGTGCCATCAGAATGAGAGTCAGCTGATAAACACATCACAACAATCCACAGCACTCCAGTTCATCAGGTAACATCTGGAGAAGACAAAAGCTGTTTTTATCAGCTGTTTGGACTCATTCTGATGGCACCCATTCATGCCCATTACTGAGACACTGATGCAGAGACATATTTCTCCAGATCTGATAAAGAAACAACAAGCAGATTTTAAACCATGCTCTTTCTTATTCATTTTTAGAGGCAGTGCAACGATTACAGCTCGTTTTACAATAATTAACTGGCATTAACTTAAATCTAGTTCATTTGTCTGGCGGCTTTATGAAGGAATCTGCTGGACATGCATAATTAAAACAGTCCGGCTTCTTAATAGGTCATGCAATTAAAATGATATTCTTAGTGGCTTGTCACAATTACTTATAAACTGCCATCACGATTATGAACATTCACATGGACTGAATTTATCTCCAGCCAATAGAAAATATTCAGACTGATTTATTGGTAAAGCACTTTCATAGTAAGTGTTTATGAGATCGGGCCCTTCCGGGGTTCCTGGATCTCCAGAAGCAGGAGTTGGGGGCGAAGCACACTGTCCTGTGTGGAAGAGATCTTACTAAAGTAAAAGGAAAAAGGTGGGAAGAAATCGTGAAACTACATGCCAGATCCGAAGAGGGTGAAGGAAGGACACAGTTTCAGCTACTCCGCTAACTAAAACTGAGGCAACAGAGGCACCATGCACCGGCCCGAGGAGGAGGCCAAATTCCAGTGGAGTGGGCTCTCACCCCTAGGGGGCATGGCTCACCTTGGGCCAGAAGCGCCTAGGTGATGGCATCAACCACCCAATGGGCCAACCTCTGTTTGGAAACAGCATTCCCCTTCTGCTGACTTCCGGTGCAAACAAAGAGCTGCTCAGAGCTCCTAAAAAACTGTGGGTGCGTTCCACAAGGAGGCACGAGGCATATATGGAACATTGCAACTCAAGAGTCGGGTCTGCCTCCTCCAAAGGCAGCGCTTGCAAGTTCACCACCTGACCCCAGAAGGCCCTGGTGGGAACTTCAGGCACATACGCAGATCTGGGTCTCAGGATCACATGAGAGTAGCCAGACCAACCAAAGGCACAAATCGCCGACCAAGAATGCAAGCAGGTCTCCCATCCCTCTCCTGTAGTTGGGTGTGACCAGGAGCACATTCCTTTAGAGACAATGTTCATCTCAACTTAGTCTCGCGCTCAAAGGGAGCTCTCCGTAGTCCATCCAGGATGATGTAGCGGTCCCCTGTAGGGATTAGGTGCGGTCTGGTTGGGTTCAACTTTATCGCCACTTTAAGAAACCTGACGATCAGGCGGTGTCTTCCCAGGGAAAGCCCATCGACTGGATCACAATAAGCAGTGACAAGGGGTCCAAAACCCAGGCTCGGGTGGGCCAGAGTGAGGCAACCAACAGAACCTGCTTCTGGTGCTCCCCAATCTTGCACGTGTGAGAGTGCCAAGAGTCTCGTTTAGGGAAAGCAAGTGGCAGTGGAGGATTCCATGAAGGCAAACAGAAGCTCAGAGGTGTTTACAGTGGCTACCATGTCTTTGACAAGCTCCTCATAAACCTTTGGAAGAGAGGCAGTGAGGCTGACCAATCGTCCAACCTTGAACGCTCAGGGGATGGTAGGGAATCCACCGGGGAAGCCGGGGAAGTTCTCTCAGTTTCCTCCTCAGTTGAAGCTGATTAAAGCCCCTCCTCTGATGTTGCAACAGACATCTCAACCTCTTCCAGAGCACCAAATGAGGCACTGAGGCGCCTACATTCGAAAGCTCTACGAGGTTTGCTTGAGGGATCAGTAGTCCGTGGGAATCTCGCCTGGAGGATTATTCCTGATCGCTATCCTTCAGTCTGCCAAGCCGCTAACTAATGCAGCCGAGGGAGCCATTAAGGCCCACCGAAATGGAAAGGGTAGTGGAAAGCTAGCCTTCTAGCAAAAGAAAGCCAAGACCTAGCATCATAATGAGAGCACAAATGACATCCACAAATGCTGTCTCAGTGTGTATCGAGGCCCAAACAAGTGAAACAGCAATTGTGACTGTGAGTTGAGGTGAGGAAACCACCGCACTGCAAACATTTATTTGGTGATTATCTTTTTTTTCCCCGGTTTCATAAACACAACTTCCAGAAGCTGCTTGTTTGATAAAGATCCAGATGAAACTTACACCAGAGATTGCTGCAGTTATATATAAACACTCATCACATTTCACCCCAGAAACAAGAGACAAATATGCATATATAATATATATATATATATATATTAGGGCTGTCAAAAATAACGCGTTAACAACGTTAATTATTTTTTGTCATTAATTACGTACATTTTTTAACGCATTTCACGCATGCGCAATGTGACGAATTATTTGTCAGGAAAGTGGGACAACAATTACCTCGGAGTAACTGCACTTTGCATCGGTGACACGTGGGTACTGAAGTCTTTTACGCTTTTTTACGCTATATTCAAAACTGAATTCATTTTGCAGTTCACGGTTCACTCTTGCACTTTGTACTGTCTTCCTTCATTCGTCTTAAGCCTCGACAATCGTCCGTTTAATGGTACGTTCACACCGGACGCAAATTGCATGAATAAATCACGCTATTCGAGTGTAGTTAGATGCGTGAACATTTTTAGTTTACCCACTTCATTTGCGCGCACAACAGACGTGAATTTGTGGCATGAGAGGGGCTTCTTCTCCAGTCTCTGCATTGGTGGAGGGGAAACAGCAAAACATTCTAAATATGTCTCTGTAGTGGTTAAACAGGAGGTAAAATTTGTTTTGGGTATATCTCAAAGGCAAACTCTGGTTTAATGAATCTATTATGTATTTCCTTTTTATTCCTGTTTTTATGAAAGTACGAAGAT
>JAUMHQ010000083.1:18694744-18708921 GCA_032361165.1 Enteromius paludinosus
AGCATCCTGGGCCTCCATAACACCTCAGCAGTGCCACAGGCTGATTGCCTCCATGCCACGCCGCATTGAAGCAGCCATTTCTGCAAAAGGATTCCCGACCAAGTATTGAGTGCATAACTGAACATAATTATTTGAAGGTTGACTTTTTGTATTAAAAACACTTTTCTTTTATTGGTCGGATGAAATATGCAAATTTTTTGAGATAGGAATTTTGGGTTTTCATGAGCTGTACGCCAAAATCATCAATATTAAAACAATAAAAGGCTGGAACTACATCAGTTGTGTGTAATGAATCTAAAATATATGAACGTCTAATGTTTATCAGTACATTACAGAAAATGTAATTTTTTTGAGAAGGACCTGTAATTTGTTTTAGTGTCAAAGCTTCCAGAGAGCTGGGTTCTACACAGAGACAACAACACACAGAAAAAAAGTTATAATAATAATAATAATAATAATGAGTAATACATTATTTGTTAATGGTTGAGTGGAGAGATGTTCTGAGTAGGTGTGGGTGTTCGACCAACTCATTCAGGTCTTCAGCAAGTTGTTGATTGACCTCAGTGCTGGGGAATGGCGTCTTGTAGCTGGTGATGGCTTTCATACCTTTCCACACTGAAGCAGGGTCGTTGGAAGCGAACTGATCTTCCAACTTTTTAGGGTAGCTCCTCTTAGCCGCTGTAATCTCCTCATTCAGTGTGTTCCTGACCTGATTGTATGTAGACATTCCCTTTGGCCGGACGAAGATGTTCGAGTTTTGCAGTGAGCCACTTGTCATTATTGAATGTTAAATGAGTCTTGGAAGGGATGAATAAATCCTCACAGAAACTGATTTATACATTTTACAGTCTTCCAGATCGTTGGTGGCAGATTCAAAAGCGTTCTAATCAGTGAGGTCGAAACAGGCTTGTAATTTCTGCTCTGTTTCGTTAGTCCATCTCTTTACTGCTTTAGCAGATTTAAGATTTTGCCTGTAAGTTGGTATAATTTTATATCTTATTTTTCTGAGACAATAAGTCAGAATTGCAAGTTTGTATTATGCAATTCTGAGGACAAAAATAGAATTGTGAGATAAAAAGTTGCAAAAACCTTCCTTTTTTTTTAACATGCTTCCATAGAAAAAAAGCATCACAGGTCCCAAAAAAATATTAAACAGCGCATTAAGCAGCAGCATATTAGAATTGTGTGACAAAATTACTCAGTTTAAATATAACAATACAGATTGCAGCAAAGCACTAGGACAGAATGACAGAACAGTATGACAGAACTTATACACACCAGCAAACCCCCTGATAGATTTCAGATAGAGTTTTATGATCTTGAACGTGTTCAAACATGGAGAAATGTATGTAGAAGTACGTATTTCCAATGAGCCAGGGTTGGAGATTTCTGAATGTGGAGCTGCTCGGATCATCTGATGAGAAATATACGAGCTTATATTGGATCTAGTTAATCCAATTCAACTAAATTTCTAAACTCAACTTTCAGTTTGTGCAGGAGCTCTGATGAATGGAGTGTAATGAGCAATGGATTAGACACGGCTTTGCGTCTCAGAAGACGTTTAATTGTTAAACCTGCTGCTCTTTAGAGAATCTGAGCGCTTCATTTGTCAAGGAAGAACTAATTACTTGCACACAGAGACACACGGTGAAGAAAACTGACCCACACAAACACTGAGAGCTCCTCAGTAAAGAAGTAGAGCAGTTAGCAAAACGATTCACACTTTTAGGGAGTATTCTTCAGCAGGGCTTGTGTAAAGGAGTTTGACTGCTTTTTATAGCCAATGTTCTGTTAATGGAAAATTATTCTTAATGAATCGAAAGTCTCATGGTCACAGAAAATAGCTTTTCTCCCTCACAAAATGCAGAGGTGAGGCACAGTTCATTAACAGTCAACATCACCAATGATAATTAATGAGAATTATCTACATTTGATGAAGAAGCATCTTAAGTTAGAATGAATCCCGATCCAGGTAAACCTTGAAGTATGGTTTGTTATGATGAGGAAATAATTGGTTGATATATTTGGATGGAATCTGAGGGTGCAACAATTTTAAATATTCAGAAAGCCTCCTTTAAAGTTGTCCAAATGAAGTCGCATATTACTGATCAAAAATGAAGTTTTGATATATGTAAGGTATGAAATGTACAAATTTGCTGCTCTTCAGTTCTTCAGCTCTGAATCTCTTTTATGAATCAGTTTATGAAGCTCCCTGAACATCAATCTTCTCTCCTGATGATTGTATGAGGTCAGTGAATAACTGATATGAGCGTGATTCTATACTGCCCTCATGTGTCTAAACACACTACACACATCTACTGGGACAGCTGGGAAAAAATAAAGAATTATTATTTTATTTAATTATTATTATGATATTAACTAGGCTATATTAATCAAGTTCAAGTTCATTTATGTACAAAACTGACCAAAGTGCAAAATCTAACTGAACATACAAAATCGGAACCTAAATCTAACACATAAAACAGAAATAAGAAGTACAAATAAATGTAAAAGTTATATATTAATAGTTTTTATTTGCTTTTCTTATTTTATACAGATTTATGCTTCATTTGTTTGATTAGATTGTTGTTAATGAAGAAATGTCAGAAAACAGCATATGTTTCTCCAAACAACTCATTCAATTGTTTTGTGATTCATGTAAATTATTATTTCAAAAACATATAAGTTCATTTAATTTACATTTGAATGTTTTTGTCTGATTATGTGAATTACTTTATCAAGTCGTTGCTTCTTCTGATACATGATTTAACAGTAAATGAATCTGTATTGGAAAACATTTATGACTTGTACTTTAAAATAATATCTAAAGAAAGGATACAAGTTAATTATTTTTTACTTTATTAATGTTTGGAAAATGTTGGGAAATATGTCGTTGTTTAGAGAGTAATGCATTACTAAACAACATCAGATTTTTGGTCCATCTGATCAATTATTTTGTCATAAATTATATTTATAACTAATTAAACTACACTTGTTTTGCGATTAATACAAATTACTGATTTTAATTGCATTTTGTATAACGTTTAAAACATTTATGATTACATCATTTACAATGTTTATTATTATTTTTTGTTCACACACGCATATACACACAGATGCAATACATAAACTTGATGTAGTACTGAATAAACGTGTTTTATTTATTATATTTATTTCCATTCTAGTAGCTATACTGTCTGTGCATAACGCCCGCTGTTCCTTTAAGATGCACTAAGCTCTGATTGGCTGTTGACAGGCACGTGGCTCGTTGATGATGGCGGCGGATCCAGCGCGAGCGTGGAGCGATGAGCAGCTCAAGAGTGAAGAATTGCCAAAGAAAGATGTGATCAAATTCATTCAGGAGAACGCATCGCACTCGGTAGTGTACACAATAGAGCCTGTACAGCTAGTAAAGTGTCGATAGTAGAGGCACGCAGATACTGTCTCAGTTAACGATGCATGTCTTTTATAGAGGTACATCTGCACAGCACTTATCATAGCATAAATCAAGAGCTCAGATGCAAAAGTGTCATCTGAAATTTTCTTCTAAAATTAGTGTTTTCCTCAGGTTCCTATATTTCTGCTATGTTATTTCACTGTAACGGCAATAAACAAAACCTATTAATTGCCTTTAAAGAGAAATAACTGAACCCACTCATGAGAGGCAGGTTTTAGAAAAACATTTAATGTGACACTCTTCAAACATATGCAAATGCATGTAAAGTCATGAATGATTGTTTTACTATATTTTATAATATTGTATGTATATATATATCTTGTGGATATATATTTGCATAGCAATTAATTTTGTGGTATTGTGTGTATTATGTAAAATATTGAATAAATATTTTAATTAAATTAATATTTAATATTCAACTTAATATTCCCATAGCGATTAAATCTAACTGCATTGTTTAAATTTCACATGTTATTGCAATACTTGGTCTAAATACTTACGGAAATGTGCTTTTTTAGATTTAATAAATTTACAGATATTACTAAAATTGTGCTTACTTTGTCAGTATGATGTACAGCATGTACATTAAAATGGGTTTAAAAATGTATTATCAGGCTGCAACATGACAGAGTTAGAAAAAAAAGAGAAGGGTGTCTGAATAAATTATAAGTGTGTGTATTACTAATTATAATTAATAAAAATGTATTTTCATATTTTAAGTAATAAGTAAATTATCTATTTATTTTCAGTTTTTAGCGGAGCACAAGCTTCTTGGAAACATCAAGAATGTGGCGAAGACAGTGAAGAAGGAGCAGCTGGTGGAGGCCTATCAGCAGCTGTTTGAGACAAGGGTAACTCTCTCTCTCACACACACACACACACACACACACACTGTGCATCTTTCTGAACTCATTGCCTCTTCTCTCTCTCAGAGGTTCAAGGGCTCAGATGAGGACAGTGTGACGGAGCAGATTCAAGCTGTTAAAATCAGCGACACTCCCAAAGAAACTAAGACGGAGCTGGTGGATGAGGTACAACACACCGCTTCATCTTCTTCATCAGAATCAGAATCGGGCTCATGCTTGATTTGTGTTTCAGGGGCCTCCGAAGTTCACTAAGAGCATCCTGAAGAAAGGAGACAAGACCAACTTCCCCCGGAAAGGAGACACTGTGAGCTGCTGGTACACAGGAACACTGGAGGACGGGAGTGTGTTTGACACCAACATCCCCGCCAGTGAGAGACACACTCTCTCTCTCTCACATACACTATACTCATACACACAAAATACTCTCATGCATACAGACACACTCACTACACACTATACTCTCCCACACACACACAATACACTGTACTCTTACACACACACGCGCTGTATATTATCACTCACACAATACACACTATAATACACACACTCTTAAAACACAGACACACGCTATACACATTTTTCTTAGAATTTGCTGAAATAAAACAAGTGAAAAGTTTATTGTATTTTAGTTTGTTTATTTTAAGTAATGTTTTTAATGGTTTTACACTTAGTCAGCTATAAATATTCATCAAGTAGGTTTCTTAATTATTAAATAAAATTTTGTCTGTATACATTTTTTTTTCCCAGCTGCAAAAAAGAAGAAACAGACCAAACCTCTGAGCTTCAAGGTCGGAATGGGTAAAGTCATCCGAGGGGTGAGTCACTCATTCCTTCAGCATTACTGTACACTTCGTTTTAATTCATGTTTTTGAGTCTTCTTTTTTTAGTTTTTCTTTTTTAATATTCTGCCTAAATTTTTCAGGTTTTTTGTTTGCATTCATATTATTTATAAATTATTTTGACATTTTAGCAATTTAGTTGTGTTTAAATTCATATATACTTTATAATATTATAAACAATAGTTAACTTGTAAGCTATATGAAATATTAATTTTTTAAGTTTTGGCAATTTAATTGTGTGTCTAGACATTTTTGTTAGTTTTGTATGTCTGTATACTTTGTATATATTTTAAGTTAAATGTAATTCTAATATTTTATTTTTATATTTTAATTTTAGTTTTAATGATGTTGTAAAGTTAGTTTTTTTGTTTTTTTTTATGACTCTTTTATTTTATAATGACTATCTACTTTTTCAGTTAGATTGATTATTTTCCATTTTAATTGTAGTTGTTATCAGTGATTGTCATTGTTGTTAGTGTGTGCGTGTAGTGAAGTGCTGTGGTGTATTGTGTGTTGTTGTGGTGCAGTGGGATGAAGGTCTGCTGACGATGAGTAAAGGCGAGACGGCTCGGCTGGAGATCGAGTCTGAATGGGCGTATGGGAAGAAAGGTCTTCCTGACTCCAAGTATCCTTCTCTCTGCAGCTCAGTGTTTGTGTTTGATGATGTGCAGATAACAGGTAAATTAGTTCTTAACCTTCATCTCCAGAATCCCGCCGAACGCTAAGCTGATCTTCGAGGTAGAGCTTGTCTCCATCGACTGATCGATCGATCGATAAACACTGACGGAGTTCGGAGGAAAGATAAAACGTTCTGTAAAACATGATGAAAGTGTTATTCAGTCTGACAGAGGTTTCTGATTATTTTTGCATGATTGTAAAGTTCCAATAAAAACAAACCCTGAGAAGTGTCTTGTGCTCTTCTTACACGTACATCTCTAGCTGTGTACACACATACATATTTATACACACGCACACAACTAACTAATTAAAATGTTGTTTTATTTCTTCTTCTAGAGATGTGTAGAGTGTTTATTTGAGGTATATTAAACAACACAACGTAACTCCAAGTCAACAACACTGACTGACAATCAATTTCACATACTGTTGCGCAAATGGAATAGACAACAGGTGGAAATTAAACCAGTTCTCAGTTCCTATGCTTTCTGGCTGATGTTTTGGTCACTTCTGAATGCTGGTGGTGCTTTCACTCTAGTGGTAGCATGAGACGGAGTCTACAACCCACACAAGTGGCCCAGGTAGTGCAGCTCATCCAGGATGGCACATCAATGCGAGCTGTGGCAAGAAAGTTTGCTGTGTCTGTCAGCGTAGTGTCCGGAGCATGGAGGCGCTACCAGGAGACAGGCCAGTACATCAGGAGACATGGAGGAGGGCAAAAACCCAGCAGCAGGACCGCTACCTCCACCTTTGTGCAAGGAGGAGCACTGCCAGAGCCCTGCAAAATGACCTCCAGCAGGCCACAAATGTGCATGTGTCTGCTCACACGGTCGGAAACAGACCACATGAGGCCCGACGTCCACAGGTGGGAGTAGTGCTTACAGCCCAACACTGTGCAGGACGCTTGGCATTTGCCAGAGAACACCAAGACTGGCAAATTCACCACCGGCGCCCTGTGCTCTTAAAAGATGAAAGCAGGGTCACACTGAGCACATATGACAGAGTCTGGAGACGCCGTGGAGAACGTTCTGCTGCCTGCAACATCCTCCAGCATGAGCGGTTTGGAAGCGGGTCAGTAATGGTGTGGTGTTTCTTTGGAGGGCCGTCAACAAAACGTCAATTTCAGCCTCACTATAATTAGATTTCTTGCGCTCCTTTTTACTTGCCATTGTCATTGCTTTAGGAATGAGCTCATTTTATATGTTAATAAATTAAGAAGGGGCGTTTCGACGGCGGAACATTTAGCTGGACACAATTCCATGATTATTTGTGATTTATAACCGAATGGCTATAAATTCTCTGAATCGCTCTTACGATCAAATCAGAAAAGTTCTTAGATAAAATCAAGGATGGTTTCTACGCAAGTCTTTATAAATGAGGCCCCAGGTCTGGGAGGAGATCCCTCAGGTGACCATCCACCTCATCAGGAGCATGCCCAGGTGTTGTAGGGAGGTCATACAGGCACGTGGAGACCACACACACACTACTGAGCCTCATTTTGACTTCTTTTAAGGACATTATATCAAAGTTGGATCAGCCTGTAGTCCAGTGTTTCCACTTCAATTTTGAGTGCAACTCCAAATCCAGACCTCCATGGGTTAATAAATTTGATTTCCATCAACAATTTTTGTGTTATTTTGTTGTCAGCACATTCAACTATCTAAAGAACAAAGTATTATATTCAGATCTAGGATGTATTATTGTAGTGTTCCCTTTATTTTTTTGAGCAGTGTATAAAAGCACACATTTATGGCACTATATTTTTCTTACATATATAAAT
The DNA here is from genome assembly GCA_032361165.1 of Enteromius paludinosus. NCBI lineage: Eukaryota > Metazoa > Chordata > Actinopteri > Cypriniformes > Cyprinidae > Enteromius > Enteromius paludinosus. The sequence goes on from JAUMHQ010000083.1 coordinate 18,702,362, forward strand.
ATGTTCATGTACATGCAGAGTATTTGCAAAACGAGATGGAGGTTGTTGTTTTTTTTTATGTTTTCATGTTTGCGTTAGCTATTTTTTTTTTTTATCTTAGGCAAAAAAAACAGCTGTTTGATTTTATTTTTGAAATATTTTTACAAAATATTGTTGATAACCTTATATAAGATTGCTTAAATATTGATAGCCAATATTAAATGACACAAAAGATTTCTAAATATATGTGCAGGCTTGGTTCATGCTTCTCTTCAGTGAACTCGTTTTAGTTTGACAAACTAATAGATCATATTTAACATGTGCCCTTAATGTGTTGAAATTGTAAGGTTAGAAGGGAATGAGCTAATCTAGATGATTTTTAAAATAAGATTTACCAGACTTCAATTCATTCGTTTCTTCTATTTACATTTGAGTACTAGCTGAGCTTGTTCTTCAGAGTACAATGGCATCATTTAGAATGCACTTAATTTCTTAAGAAAGTACAGATAGTTTCCCAGGACTGTGTGTATTTATTTCATTTTTATTTTCACAAACAGATTGAAACCCCACAGCACTGTGTGAAGCCCTCTCTGAACAAGTGTTTATTCAGAGCTGGTTTAGGAGTTAGCGTTCGGGCCCTTCTTCTTGCCGAAGGTCGGGACCACATTCACGAAGCGGCGGTTGTACTGGATACGACGCTTGGCACGGCCAGTCTTCTTCTTCTTCTTCTCCTGTTTGTCCACCTACAGTCGGAGTCAGAGACCATCAGCTAAACCTCATCACAGCAAATATTACTTTTCATTGACAAATGCATACATAATGGACTTACTTTGGGCGTCTGTCCTCTTACTTTACCAGCACGAGCCAGAGATCCGTGGACTTTACCTGATCAACACAAACATCAACTCATTTAATATGAATACTAGAATATAAATAATAAAATAATAATATATAATAATACCATATATAATAATATAAAACCAATAAAAAAACAAAAAGTAAAACTTTTATCTATAATATGAACAAATTAATAAATGTTATTTAAATTAACGCGTTTACAAGTTTTAGATTTATTCATAACAATGCATCCAAAAAAATACTATAAATAAATATATACATTGACATCACTATATTTGTAAATACTGAACAATAAATCATGATTAATTGCATCCAAAATAAGCTTTTCTTTATGTGTGTGCTGTGTATTTATTGTGTAAATATATAGATACAGGATAAATTTAACAATATTTATTTAGAAATATATATATATATAAAAAAAGGTTGTTTATGTACTGTGTGTATACATGTATGTATATATATAAAAAATTAAAAATGTTATGTTTATATATTAAATATAAATAAACATGTAAACATTTTCAAAATGTACTTATATACACACCCACTGTGTAAACAAAAGCTTATTTTGGATGCAGTTAACGGATCATGAATAATATATAAATCTGCTTAAATATATATATATATATAAATAAAAATACAGACATGTATATATTTTTAAGAAAGGTTTAATATATTTATATTACTACTGTCATATATATATATATATATGTGAATATTTAAAAATACAAAATACACATTATCTTTTTTGCACTTAAGTATATATAACTACAAATATTTCTTTAATTTCTATATGTTTACATTTTTATAAAGCAATTTAATATAAAAAATTAGGCATGACATTTTTTATTTATCAGAAACAAAACTTAGGCATCAATATTGTTGTGCATACCTCCCAGAAGTCTTGCGGTCAGCTCGATGGTGCAGTGCTCTGAGACACCGCAGTCCAACAGAGAGAGATGGTCCTCCAGAGGAGCTCCGGCCAGCAGAAGAACCTGGTCCTCCACAGACAGACCCTCCAGAGCCTGGACTTGAGCCTGCAGTGACACACACAAACACACATCAGACTCTCACTCACACACACTGGAGACAACTTCAGGAGCAGAGCGGCTCACCTTCAGGTCATGGACACTCTCCTGGCCGGTCACCTGGAGTGTGTGAAGAGTCTGAGCGCGCAGGAACAGCTGCATGATGAGCTGAAACACAACAACATCATCATCATCATCATCATCTCACAACCATTTACACTCAAACTTACAACTGAGCCACCGTTTTTAAGTTGTTAAACAATCTCACTGCAGGACTTCAGTGTTATCCGTCACAACCTTAAACATTATCTGTAACCATTTTACATGTTGTCTTACATTTCTACAACAACTTTTTTAAAACGTTAAAAAAAAGAATGCTTTTAAAATATTACATGCAACTTTTTTTGTGGGTGAAGTTACAAGGAACAATTTTTAAATGTTAAATAAATGTTAAATGTTAAAATTAATGTTAAACCCAAATATCTTTAAAGTTATAATATCTGTTAAATAATTGTTAAATGTGACATGCAACAATTACAAACTTTAAATGTAATACTTGTTCATGTTTATTATTTAGACATTAAATGCATGCACCATTTTAACCGTTATTTGTAAGCATTTTAAAATGTTACATATAACAAATATGGAAAGATGATTAACGTAACATTTCAAAATGTGAATTGTAATTTAATTTACAGTGAATCAACACTGAGAACGACCAAGAATCCTCAAAACTAAAACACTGCTGTGAGATAAAGGCAAATTTATGTGTTTACACGCACATAAAGTGCCATCACAAAAATAATCAAATAAAAACTGGTGTTTATTTTCTTCAAAGGCGTGTAATTTGTGATTTTCTTCGCGGAAATGTTCGTCTTTTCCGTAACTTTTCTTACAGTTACTCTAACTGTCTGATTACATCCATCTCCCCAAAAATGACGGTTTGTGTTTAATCGGAGCACATGAAGAGTAAATGATGTCGGTATGTCTGAGGAAAGCGCATGAGGCGCGCGTGTGCTCCGGAGAGAAGACACGCGGAGTAAATAAACGCGTCTAAATGCTTCGTTCTGGCGGATTTCTACTCGAGATGAGAATGTAGCACACGGGAACACATTTGTCACCCATTCATGCATCATTAAATCACATTAAACACCTCAAAGGCGATAAATAAGCGATTTGATTAGCAGGCCTTACATTGGATGATGCTAGTCGATCCACAACTGGACGAGAAAAGGAAAGTGCGCATGCGCGAAGCAAAGAACTCTGGGAAATGCGCTGCCCATGTGACCGTGACGTTTCCGGTGAGTCGGGATCACTATTATTTAATAAAAAGTGGTATGTTTGTATTAATATGCACATAGTTGGATAATTTTAAAAGATTTAATATACTACACAGGAATGTCTTTATAATACTTCACTGAAACTATCCCTGATTTGTTTTGGTCCTCTGGTTTTCACAGTAGTACTTTTTAAAAACATTTATTTAGCATAATCTTAAAAAAAAGATCATAATGTATATAGATGTGAAACGTAAATCCAAACAATGTCAAATATAGTTTTTGTTTTTCTGTAAACGGATGCTTATGTAGTTCTTTCACCCTTGTTCTTTGTCAAAGATAGCAAATACATGCATTTTGTCGATAATAAATAATTTACAAAAAAAATTATACATACGAAATTGCCACTTTTGCAAACAATGCATTAATTATTTTATTGCGAAAACACTTAAATACATTTGAATAAATAGGCAAACCAAAAGTCATGCATTTTATAACAATGCTGCTACTACTTCTAACAGTACGTCAGATAAAATAATCGGTGTAAATTATTTTAATATGCTTTATTTAGTCACGTAGAACGAATCAAATAAAACGTACATTAAAAAATTTTATAAACACAGAGTATATATAGTCTCTTACTACAAATTGCATAAAGGTAATAGAATTAGAAATTGCATCTTGATCAGCAAATGAACATATTAGAATGATTTTTGGAGGATCAGGTGACTCTGAATATCTTAAAGTTTCTGTCTTTAATCTAAAACGACGTTTTTACTTTAATATTTAAATATCTTGCTGCATTTGCTTAAATTACGGATTAAAAAAAATGCAGGCTTGGGGGCGCAGAAGAGACTTTATATGAAAACAAAAAAGCACTTACTGAGCAAAAACTAAATCATTTAAATTTTATACACACATTACACAACATATTTAAGTTACAATTTACCATTCATTTATTCCTTTCTATATTTGTTCTATTGTTACATTGATTTCTGTAGGTTTGGGCTTCATTACTCCGTTCCCAACTTCTCTCAAATTACTTAAAATCTGATTTGTTTTAAAGGTTTAGTGATTAAAGAGTATCTGAAGCCCCTTATTACAAACCTTTCTGATCACCCACCAACCTTACCCAGATTCAGATTTTAAAACAAGGTCAAACTGCATTGACTGATGTTTGTTCAAACTGCAACTCTGTGTGTGTGTGTGTGTGTGTGTATGTATAAGTAAATACTGCAAACTGCATAGTTCAAACAGAAGTAATCAAACTCAGACGTGTAGGATGTCAATCTCTTTATTATGAAACCAAGTCAAAATAAAAAAACGTCTTCATGTTTCACGTTTCTCTCTGAAAACAGGATCACACAGGAGCAAAGATGAGGAGCAGAAAGTCTTCCAAACGAACGTGGATCTGTCAGCAAACAACTAAACCTCCAGAAGCACTAAACCAACTTGGCTCATTAAAAACTCACTTGCACTTAAGAGGGAAAAGAGCTCTTGCCAAAAAAAGAAAACATCGTTTGACTGGAGACGGGTGAATGTTGAAGCTGAAGAAGCAACAGAAATGGCCGGTGCAGTCCGTTATGTGGGAGGTGGGGGGTAGTACTGGTTGTATTGACCATACTGACCGTACTGACCCCAGGAGTTCTGACCGCCCCACGAGTTATACTGCTGGAACAGAGAAAATACACACAGAGTGCGCTCACATAAGAACACTAAACCAGGCATAAGGGTCAATAGTATGAAATCACGCATCATATACATCAAAGCTGAATAAATAATCTTTCTATTGATGTTTGTCATGATAGGACAATATTTGGCTGATATACAACTATGTAAAAATCAGTAGAAAAACATTTATCTAAATATTGAGAAATCACCTTTAAAGTTGTTTAAATGAAGTTCTTTGCAATGCATATTTCTTCAACAAAACTTATGTTTTAATACATCAACAGCAGGCAATTTACAAAACACGTTCAAGGAGCATGATCGTTATTTATTATCCTAATGATTTTTAAAATAAAAGAAAATGTATTGTTGGCGATTGCTATAAATATACCGGTGATACTTAGATTTGTGCCCTAGGCTCACAAATATAGTTAAAACAGAAGTGATTCAGACAGGAGATACACTTTATATGTTTTGGGTGCAGGACAATATAGTTGCTTTATGGAAGTAAGAATATCAAAATTAATTCAACTGACATATTTACCCCAAAAAATTCTTAGATATTTAGGAGCAAAAATTATTCCGATATTTTGACCTGATCACGTTTTTCTTCAGTCAGGGCTCAAATTTGCAACCATTTTGTGAGGCAGGACTGACCTGGTACCAGTTGTTGTAGTTGTATCCGGCGTGATTGGCCTGCATGTCCTGCATCATCTGACCCGAGGCTGCTGATTGGTCGTCTGAGCGCTGTCTCTTTGAGTCCGGCTCCTCTGAGCTGCAGATGACCAACACCCACATGATCAGACTCAATGATCCACATCACAACAGCTGTGAAATAATCACAGATAGACTGCAGTTTAAAGAAAATCTCTCACCCGTTCTCCGCTTTCCTCTTCAGTGACTCCTGCTCCGTCACGAGTCTCTGATGCTGCTCATTTGCCGCCACCAGTCTGAGAGAAGAGAACATATTAAACATTTGTCCTAACAGAAGGGCTGAACAAGTTTTCAGATTTTGATTCACTTTAATGTTTTGCCAAGACGTAATTTTATAAATCAAGGAATTTTACTTTTTAGAATTAGACAATCTTACAGCACATGCCAGTGATAACGGTAAAGAGAAATTTAGTACCCAACCACATTCAGTTAAGGACTGTGGGTGGAATATATCACTGGGCACCATTCACACAGAATGAGCTTTTGTGTTGAAAGCTGTTTTATGCATGAACTGTGAGCGAGGCAGTTAAACATATACATGTTTAAACAAAAACTACTGTATGTCTAATATTGCATGTTTGCTTCACGGTGACAGACTGAAAGCTGCCGTTCATCGTTTTTACTGATCATTCATAGTTTGTAGTCACTGATCAACAGTATCTAATGACTGGATCGCTCATTGTGTTCTCAACTGCCGTCAGGCAGTGAAGCAACCGGAAGTGTTCGATCCGCCATCTAACTATTCCTAATAGGGATGTAACGGTATTGTAAATACCGTCGTACTGCGATATCAATTTTTTCGATAATACCGTGGTCGCATGACTCCATACAACGCTAGGTCTTCTGAGAAAAGTTTGCTCAGGTGAATGGAGCGAACGGGAGGTAGCGTGAACCACAATTCCCATCAGCCCAAGCGTGGCCATCATTCTTTGCGGTCTGTTGTCAATACAGATCAATGTTGCCAAATTAGCGACTTTGTCTCTATATTTAGCGACTATTCAGACCCCCTTGGCGACATTTTTCCCTAAAAGCGACTAGC
>JAUMHQ010000083.1:18718177-18733024 GCA_032361165.1 Enteromius paludinosus
ACGCGCTAATTTTGCCACATATATATATATATAAATAAAGTGGTGGCAAAATTAGCGCGTTAACATGCAAAAAGATGACTAAAGCTGCCTTAAAAACTGTGCAAGCTTGTCATATATTTTATATGAGCCATATTTAAGAGCATGTCTTTGAAATGTTCTGGAACAGCCAGCGCTGTCTCACTTATCTAACACACCTGACCTGAAGAGAAAAGGTAAATAAGATTGGTGTCAGAACTGAGTCACATTCAGCAGCTGCAGCTCTTAAAGAAGACAGCCAAAATAAGCTATAATAACCAGCTGCTATTAATCAAAGGACAAAGAAAAAAGGGGCTAGCTTTATGGTTTCATTTATATTTAATTTAGAACGTGTCTGGTAACTTCCATTTCTGCTGACGTGAACAAGTAAATACGACATTTATTATACAGGGTTCTGTGAAGATTGTTTTGAGGTTCACTTAAATTGGAAATTCTCTTAGTCTAAATTTTAAGATTGACAGCTCTCAATTACAATATACTGTAATGTTGAAGAATATAGTCAGTGGTTAAAAAACATTTTTGGGAGGGGGGACAATTTTATAAAGAATTCAGTATTGGTATTATAATGGTTTTAAGTGAAGACTGTTTGGTTTAATGGTTTTATGAGATAGTTTGCAATGTTGAATGGCTAGTCAATGATTAAATCACAAAACAGATGCTATTATACAAATATTAAAAACTGCACTCTATGAGGTTTGTACATTAATGTTTGAATGTGAAATTATTGCAATATAAAAATATATTTAAAAACATTACCGTTAGTTGAAATGAATCGTGATTTCAGAAAAAAAAAGCAATTGGTTAAATTTTAATCGATTGACAGCACTAATATACGTGTTTATTTTCAATCTCCAGTAAATGTATCTTGATTTGAGAATGTTCGGAATATCTTTACTCAGGCAAAATACTGACGTTAAGTTTCGTGAAACATTTAATGCCACGTCTTTTTGAATTTGAGTTTCAAGATCTTCACCCGTTTTATCCTATTTTTTCCCAGACATAAAAATATCCAAATGCTGCTTCATTAGTAACCCTGTGAAATAATAAATAATTATTTTTGGAATTTTTTTTGGCAAAGTGCGTTTTATTCTTGGACAATTGTGACCGGTGGAATAAAGTGAGAAATCAAAATTTGTTATACATCTTAGCGCAGCTATTTTAAACTGTTTGATCACATTCTAGAGTATTCATTATGCATAAACTTATGAAAAAAAAATAAATAAATTATAATTCAGTAGTCGTTGGATATGTATTGCCTAGCTAAGTTCCCACCGGTCACTATTGTGACCAATATTTTTGCTCACTCTATGACCACACACAACAAAAATAAATATATGTGAATTCATACATTGATACTAGACACCCTAAAGATAATATGTACCAGAAATCTATGTCAAATGAACTGCTCTGGTCATCTGATAATTTGCACTAATTGTGTAAAACTTCACATATTTAATTGAGACCTTTATTTTTTCCATGTTTGCAGGACGTGCAATAAAGCATCAGTCAGTAAGGTTTTAAGAGCTTTAAAAATGAAAACATTTTTACGATCACTATTGTGACCCGTGGGATTAAATGGGTTAATTTGATTAAAGCCTAGCGTTATTTAACCAAACAAAAAATGTGACTCCACAGAAAATGCTAGTTCTGATGCATATGCATATGATTACGCCTCATTTGCATGTTTGATAATCTGACTCGTGGGTTTCTATAATTTCGGTCAGTTTTAACAAATCTTGACCGAACCTGCAAACTCCAAGCAAACGACTTACAAAGGCTTTAAATTGCGCACGGAAAACATGAATGAACGAAAAGATAACGTAGGACTTAATTATGTCAATATTCGATGCTAGTATCGCGTTTCCTGGTCAAACAACACACGATGATTCGTCTAAGTAAGTTTGCGAATGTATGCGTGCAACGCTCAATACACGCTTTAAAACGCGTTCGGTGGCATTTCAAAAGCGAATTAGTTTTAAAACCACCACAACGTGTTATTAACTATGAAACGGTCTGGTTTTGGCCTGGTCTCTTCACATGCTAGCTAAACTGCTAACAAACCGACGCCGCTCATTTACCTCAGAGTTTTCTAGAAACAGACGCACGAGAATCGCGGGAAATCTACGGCGGGAAGAATACTTACCAGAGTCTTCCATGAAACTGGGTATAAACGGCGGATATTTTCACAACTTCTTCGAAGTTTTACGAGGTTGATAACATGTGGTCGAACGGCCGCGCTAAAACGCATTCAACACCCGTTCCGTCTCGCGACGAGAGAAGGACACGAATGCTTTGCGCATGCGGACTGCGCTACGAAAACTCAAAACGCTGATGACGTCATTCCCTGGTTACCAACAGGGGGCGTAACGAGGCTTAAGAAAATCATACGTCAAAATGAAATTTTGGATATTTGGTTAAAACACTTTACGTCAACGTATAGTTGTAAAAGCCATGACACAACCCAGACAATTTTTTTGTTTATGTCTCACAGTTCTGTTATTTCCTTTCACAATTCTGAATATAAAATAAGCACTGCAAGAAATAAACACAATTACGAGATCAATTCTAGAAGCTTCCACAATAGTGGAAAAAAATCTGAATTGTGAGATAAAAATCACACTGTTTTCTGTTTATTTATTAAACACAATATATTAAAAACACACAATTTAAGCCAATAAAGCCATTTATCTGAATTTAATGATAAAACCTGACATCATGTTGGTGTATTTTCAAGAGAATAATTAGAAATGCATTTCAGGTGTTTTAGTTTTATGAATGTTAAATCTTTTCGAGTTTAGGATTCTTGAAGTCTAATATAGGCTAGCTAAAGGGACAAATGTAAAGGCAAAACTGAGCGCTATTTTACGTGAATTCTTTAAAAATAAAACAAATTGCAAAATGTTGAAGTCAGTTCTTCTGAGGGGAAATGCACATATGCATGTATTTACGGGTCTGTCTGGTGTTTTATTTAAACGAGGCATTTTTTGAACTCGAAGTGACGTCACGAGTCACGCCCCTTCGACGTCACATGATGCCACTGAGACGCAAAAACTCCCTCAGTGGACGTGGGCGAGCATTAAAAAACGTTTCAGAACACGGCATATATCATATCTGAACGGCATTTTATGCAAAGTAGCCTCTAAAAAACAAAACAATTAAATTCTTCCGAGTCTCAATGGCGTCCATTTCATTTAGATCGTGCTAGACTCGTATTACGACACCTACTATGGCGAAGGACAATACGCTCATCTTATAAATATTAATAAGCTCATGCGTCCGTTGCTGGAATCATAAAAAAAATTGCCACTATTTTTCCTACGAATATCAGGCTTATATGACAACAAATTAGTAAACAAGCTACAGAATAGCAGAAATGCAAAGAAAAATAAATTAGCAATAAAATACTGTAATATTAGAAGCATAACACAGTTCACATAGCATTTTTTTTAATAATAAAAACAAAACAAGTAGATAGAGTCGGAAAAGAATGGACCCTTTTTACAAGACTGTGATCACGCTTTTACAATCATCAGCATGTCAATCCTCAAATGTTTTATATATATATATATATATTTTTTTTTTTTATCATGTATGTGCATTTCTAACATACTTTGTATTACATCAACTTTGTCTCAAATGACAAAATAAAAAAAATAAAAAATAGTTGTGGACGTTTTCTTTTGCCATTTCAGGAAAAAAAAAAAATTATATATATATATATGAGAATGTAGAAAAATAAAAATACGTACGTTATTAACATTATTGTTGTTGTATTGAATTATTTAATACACGAATATATTACTCGCGTTTATCCTCCAAATGTATCAAACGCTAGCCTATTGAATATTAACTACGCACTTGCTGACGCAGCCTCTGCCTGTCCATTGGCAAACACGCGTCATAAATATTAAAGACAAATCCTTCGCAGTAGTAGGATTCGAGCGCTCGAATGCCAAATGGCGCAGTGCGCCTGAGCAAGAAAGAGAGGAAGTGGCGGCTGAAGCAGCTCCGCACCTTTTCCGGTAACACCGACAGCAGCACGACCGGGACCGAAAGAGCGACTGGAGAGGAACAGAAGGGACCGAACCGAGCCGGGGCGCGCGAGAGGGGGGCTGTTACATGAGGTAAATCGTTATCGCTTGCCTACGCGGTCACGCGCTTAGTACGAGTAGTACGCGGAGCGAAACTAAGGTACAAGAGTAAAGTTGTGTTTGACACCCCTCCCTTTTCTCATCCGCTTTATCTTGTGTTACAGGGACGGAAGAGGGGAAACTAAGGATGAATGACTGACGTTTGGAGATTTTTCCCGACCGAACGAACGATCTGAAGCGCGCCTGAAGGGAATGAGCGCGAAAAAAAGGCGACCCGACAGCCGGTACACAAGAAGGAAGTCTGAGGAAATCAGAAAGGCCTGTCACAGATCTAAACACGTAACGTTATTATTTTAGGACCATTTTTTTCGAGATTTTTGAGGGTCATTTGTGGTGCTGCATGAGTTTCCCAAGACCGACAAAGTTTAAGTGTTTTTCTGAGTGATTGTCGCCTTGCAAGAGCTGCAAAACCAAAAACTTGTGTTCCTCTTCCTGCAACAAACGTAATATATGCACAGCCAACAAGATGGGCAAGATGCTTTCGAAGATCTTTGGCAACAAGGAGATGAGAATATTGATGCTTGGACTTGACGCGGCGGGGAAGACAACGATCCTTTACAAGCTCAAACTGGGACAGTCGGTCACCACCATCCCCACAGTGGGATTCAATGTGGAGACCGTTACATACAAGAACGTCAAGTTTAACGTCTGGGATGTGGGTGGTCAGGATAAGATCCGTCCTCTTTGGCGGCACTATTACACCGGCACCCAAGGTTTGATCTTCGTAGTGGACTGTGCAGATCGCGACCGAATCGATGAGGCTAGACAGGAGCTGCATCGCATCATTAACGACCGAGAGATGCGCGATGCAATCATCTTGATCTTCGCCAACAAGCAAGACCTGCCAGATGCCATGAAGCCACACGAGATCCAGGAGAAGCTGGGTTTGACTCGGATCAGAGATCGTAATTGGTACGTTCAGCCGTCCTGCGCTACGACGGGCGATGGACTCTACGAAGGGCTCACCTGGCTCACGTCCAATTACAAATCCTAACGCAAGCGGGTGAAGACTCGCCAAACTAGAAGCAATTAACCAATAACTCTGGCTTCTGTCTGTAAAGTTCGGTTTTATTCTCTGTCTTTCATTTCGTTGACATGTAACCCAACTTTTCTTTCGTACGCCCGTTCTGTAGTCCTCCTGTTATGTTGTAATGTCCAAAAAGTATTACTTTCAGAAGCTGTGGGGTTGTTTTCCCAGAAAAAAAAGGGGTTTTGTGTCCGAAGATCTGGTTTGTCAGTCCAAAAAATGGCAGCTTGTTTGTTTACCTCTGTGCCATCACGTTTAACGAATGTATCGAGAAAACCGCTTTGAAATAAACTCACCAGTCCAAGCAGAACGATCTGATTGTGTTCCATGAAGAAACTGTCCTTGAAGGAGCGCTTGATTCAATATCCTTCCACATTCACACCGTTCCTGGCCTTTTCTGGAGGTGCTCCACTAAACGCATTGAGAAACCAGGAACGAGTGTGACTTGAGAAATGAAAACGACATCGTCTTCAGTGTTTCTGATCTAATCCAGCCGTCTTAACCTGTTTCTACCATGGTTCTGGTACAGACTCTCCTCAAACCGTAACCGCACAAATCACACCAAGCCTCTTTTTCTCTTACTAAATTAATGCTTTCTTTTATTATTTTGACATATTTGTTATGCTAAAGAAATAATAAAATCTATATATATATCCAGCACTATGTGATTGCGTCTTCTTGACGTGCAGGAATGGGGTTTCCTTAAAGGGTCAGTTCACCTCAAAACTCACCTTCATGTCGTTCCAAACCTGCAATACTTCCGGTCATCTTCTGAACACAAATCAAGATACTTTCGATGAAATTGGACCGCTATCTGACCCTCCACAGACAGCAGCACAACTAAACATGATCCAGGTCCTGAAACTTAATAAATACATCGGTAAAACACTTTTCTCCTTCGAGTGACATCTTTCAATGTTTTTCCTATGTTTCTGGAGCTGGGAGCATTTCAGTTGTGTTGCTGTCTACAGATAGCTCTCAGATTTCTTCAAAAACATCTGAATTTGTGTTCTGAAATGATCTTACAGGTTTGGAACAACACAAGGGTGAGTAATAAATGACAGAATTTTCATTTTGGGGTGAGTGAAATAATTTCACAAATGAAGGCCTAAAAGGCCCAAAATGTTGCATATATATTTTCCAGTACAAGTCTGGAGATGAGGAATGACAATAGTAAGTCTTGTTTTCTGAGAAACTAAACACAATCAAGTGAGTTGAGGACAAATATCTGTCAGTGCACGGGGAATGGAAATGGAGTTGAGTTGATTTTTCTCACCCCAACGGCAGATCGGGGCGGTCTCGCGGCAATTCGTACATATTTTACGAGGTGGCTATTTCGTACGGCCTCGTATGAATTCACACGATTTTTGCGAGTTGCCAATTCATATGAATTTGTACAAATGACCTACACCTAACCCCGCCTCCAAACCTATCCCGTCACTGGGGTTTAGACAGATCATACAAAATCGCACGAGTGAGGTCGTACTTATTAGCACATATTTTCTCGTACGAATATGCATGAATTGGTCGTGAGACTATGTTGGGCCTATTTCCTGCTTTAATCATAAAATGTGTCATGATTTATGAATATTTACATGTTTGCAATGGAACACAAGACAAAATACTCAGGAAGTAAGGTGCAGTAAAAGTGTTTTTCCTTCCATTCCTCCTTGTGTTTTTTTAAGGAAAAAACAAATATCTTCCAGTGATGTATGACAACGGGTTTTCCGTTTGTTCTGTTTTAATCCAAAAATTTGTTTCTCAGAAGAAAAAGACTAAGAGTTTCTGTAAAGCTGCTTTATATATTTGCATAACAAGTATCTCTAACGTCAATTGAATTCTGCTTCCAAACGTATCAGCAATTTCCATATCTCATATTTGAATTCTTAATGCATAAATGTGAATAATAAATGTCATGAAAACATTCAGCTTACATATCACCCCTTAAATAAAAAAAAAAAATCAAAGTATATTTTACTTGAAGAAAATAAGCTAATTTACATAAATACTTTGTAATTGAACACACTTCTCCCACTGTAAATTAAAACTAAATACATTTTATTCAATAAAACATAAATTAAGTTCAATAAATGTTCCCAAGACCTATTAATACTTTAAAATCATTATAATAATAATATTATTATTATTATTATTATTATTATTTTTTCTTGCATTATTCACTGAAAGAAATTGATGAGGAACAATCTTCACTCAGAAATTGCTGGTAAATTTCACATGTAATTATAAAGAAACTGCATTGAATGTCATGGAAAACTTTCAAGGTGCAAAGCTGGACAGCTGATGTCTGCAGATTTTGTGGATTTGTCTGCATGTGGAAACTGAAGAGGTTGTGATAAATGTGTCACAAAAGAGGCAGAGTTCATCTGTTTGTTCGGTGAGTTTGGAGTTTGACCTAAAGCTCTGCTGATTTTACACTAAACCTCCAGCCATGGTTGATCCTTTCGGGGTTAATATTTGCACATCAGCTTGTTTCTGAGGATTTTCTTCTCTAAACACTTGGGAATCTGGCTAATAGTCTGTTTACTGGTTTTTAATCTGCTTCAAACGCGTCTTGTAAACACAGATTCAGATTCGTTCCTTTTTTAGTGTTTCTCCAGTTGTTCTTCTACACCTGAAACAGTGCATTGATCTCAATCATAAAGTTTTGTCCCACACAACAGGTTTGAGTCAGAGACGCTCATCACCAGCCCATAGACTCACTCGTTAGTGTGTGTTACACACACTTCACTCCGTCTGTGGTTTCACTGGACCTGCTTGAGATGGCTTTAAATCAACAGACTTTCAAAGAATAGTTCAAACTAAAATATTATTCTGCTGAAAATGTCTTCACTCTCAGTTCATCCCAGAGTATGATGAGTTTGTTTCTTCATCAGATCTGGAGAAATGTGTCTCTGCATCAATGTTTTAGTAATGGATGTGAATGGGTGCCATAAGGATGAGAGTCCAAACAGCTGATAAAAAGATTACAATAATCCACAGCATCATCTGGGGAAGATGAGAGATCAAACTAATCCAGCGTTAAGATGTTTTTAACTACAAGTCCAAAATCAGTTTCATATAACTAAGTAATATTTTTAATTATTTAGTAATATTTTTAATTATTAATTTTTTTATATATTTAAAATTTGATAAAATATATAATAATTTTATTGTGTTATTGTTCTTTTATTATTTTGGTTTTATAACATTTTATTTCAGTTTTTGTTTTATTTAGTATATCAAGTGAAACTGAACGAAAATGGGAAATGCTAAAAAAAAGAAAAAAAAAAGTTCTATCTATCTATTTGTCTATGTCTGTCTGTCTATCTTTGTATCTATCTAGGGACCCTCAGTAGTGGACGAGCGGATCTCTCAGCACAGGTAGTGTTTCTTCTGTTTCTGTGCTGATGAACTGCTGTTTATTCTGTTCTAAAGCAGCAAACAATCAGATGGGAAGTTGTCCTGAGCTGTACTTCCTTCCTTCCTACTGATGGAATGTTAAAAACATGCTATAGACTCAGCTATTATTCTGTATGAACGGAACAAGAATAAGATGCTGTTTTGGTGACCTTTGCTCACATAATTGCCCAGATGTTCTCCTGGAGTCATTTGAACAAACAAGTTTACCTTCCCATCGTGCACTGGAACTTTAAAATATATACATGGTCACTCTTATCATAAAAAATTATTATTGCTTTAATGGGCTGACTTGGTTTCTGTTGTGTCTTCATGTGTTTATCCCTGAAGCCACGAAGAAAAGATATTCTGTTTACTCTTCTGCATATGCAATAAATCTGAAATATAATGCCTTCCACATGCTCATAACCCATCCGCCACAGCAAATACACAGCTTGAATATGAATATAAAACCAGCTTATCTGTTCTGACACACGTTCATCTATCAGTATTTATTTATTTTAAGGATTTTGGACTCTATATTTGAGTTAAAAACGTCTTAATGCTGGATTAGTTTCAGTTTTTGTCTTCTCCATATGTTAACTGATGGACTGGAGTGCTGTGGATTATTGTGATGTTTTCATCAGCTGTTTGGACTCCCATTCTGACGGCACCCATTCACTGCAGAGCATCAAGGTGCACGTGTCTATTGAAACGAACACTGAAAAGACATTAAACACAGTCATGATATTCCAAAAAATATATGACTGAAACAATGACCTTAAACACAACTATCAGCAAAATAGCAATTACAACACCCAAAATAACTCAAACATATATTAATTCTTTAACGAAGTTCTCACGCTTTAATTAAGCATACAAAATAAAGTGATGTGTAATTATGATCACAAGGTCCTCTGGGGTTTTCCCACAGCCTCAGTTCTGTAACTAATCATTTTCTGTTATTAATACTTAAAATGTAATTAGAAGCACTTGGTGTTTATATTAATGATATAGCAGGATTGTAAGTGTTGTAGTTACTGAAAAAAATAATAATTCCTTGAAATTTTTATTCGATTTGATTTTATACATAAACATGTTCTATTGTCTATTGTAGCTATACAAAGCACGCGAACCATGTTTACATGGTTTAAATAACGCAAAGACTAAAATTATATCGCCCTTTATGGAATAAAAAATTGGTTTAGAGTTTCCTCTTTAACTGAAAATAACATATAATTTGCATTCGTACTTTTTTTTCTCTATTACATCACTTCCATCACTTCTAAAGCTATCTTTAGCGTCTCCTCTATGACCAATATTTGATTATGTTCGACTTCGGCATCAGTTTTACACTATTTTACACTGACGTAATGCTCAAAGGCAATCCGGGACACGTGACTGAGCGCAACGCGCGGGGGAGCGCGGGAATCAGAGATTCGTGAATGAAAACGTAAACTTGACTTTAAACCATCATGTCTATCAGCTCTAGACGCTAGTCGAACACAGATTACGAAATCAGTCATCAACAATCATCTTTGACGCGGAGAAAAAGTGAATTGAAAGCCGTGTTATTGCTCGTGTCCCCCGCCGCGCTCATGGTACTGTCCACCTCGCCGCGAGCTGGTCTTTGATCCGCCACCGCTCAGTTCTGGAGCAGATGAACGAATTCGGTCCGGATTTTCACGTTTTACTAGTCACGGAAGAGCCATGCGCTCGCGACAGCCGCTGTGCGGAGATTGACGCGCGTTTCCCGTCTAAACCAGCGCTCGGTGTGTTTGAGAGACTCGCGCGGATTCCAGGGCTCGATCCGCGGACCGGAGTAACGGAGCGCCGGTCCCATGTTGCAGCCGAACCAACACGACCATGACCGCTCCAAAGATCCGGTGAAATACGGAGAACTGCTCATTCTCGGGTGAGTGATTCGCGTTCGCTACGGAGCCACGGTTAACGTTACCGAGTCTTTAAAGGAGAGCTTGAGTTGTATGAATGAATTAATCGGCTTCTGGTCTGACCTATAACGCCGATTACTGATTTTAATCATATTTCCGTCACATTTACATTAAATACTAGGTTGTGAACTGTTTTTGTTGTTATTAACATCACTAGGACATCCATTAGTCATCGTGGTTGTGGTTAACCAGAGCATTAGTGATCAGGAAGGAGGCCAGTGGGAGTGAACCTGTCAATAAAGTTATTAACTAGTACTACTAGTCTACTGATGTTTAAATGTGAATATATTTAACGATAGAAACAAGATTTTTAGGGCATAAATTTGTTTTTGCATAGTATTTATAAAAAAATAAAAGCACCAACATTTAATTAACAATATATTTAACGATAATAAACCAAACATTTCCATAAATAAAAAAAGCGGATGCACAAACAACATCTAAGCCTTATTACAGCACAATTACTTTATAACTATTATGTTAATATATGTTAAACAGCCTTATTAACTAGCGCTTGTAGTCCACCCATATTTACATTAAAATAATATTTAATGATGGATAACCAAACCTGTAGGATACTGAATTGCATTTTTCTGGATGTAGTATTTAACAGGCACTGACAATTAACAATATTCTATGATCATGAAAACCAAATTGAATGTCTATAAATTGTAAATAAATAATTTTATCTTTAGAACATTTACATTATTACTATTATGTCAAATAAACTTGTTAACTAGTACTAGTAGTTCACCGATATTTACACAACGATTTGGCCGATATTTACATGAAAACTTTAATGACAAAAAATGAAGCTTATAAGAAACTGAACGCTTTTTTTTACAAAATATTTGCATAGCGTGTAGTGTTATGATACCGATACATTGTGGATTTATTTATATTGTAAATAGAGCGGAAATGATTGCAGTATGTTTTACAAGAAAACACAATTTCATTCTATCACTATTTTACATCCCACTCAGTGTGTTTATTGCAGTTTCTGTGTAGGTAATTATTTGTGAAATTTACGAGCAATTTCTGATAAAACATTTTACATTTAATTAATCAATAAAAATAGTTGTAAAAATCATTTTTGTGTGTTTTATACAAATTTCTTAATTCTTTGTAAAAAAATAAATAAAATTACTGGTAATTTCCAATGGAAAATTTCATGTTTAATTAATAAAGAAAAAAATTAATTACACCGCAAAAAAGATAAGTCAATTTTACAAGCAAACACATTTTCAGTCTTTATGTCTTTACAATCTACTTCAATGTGCTATTTCGAAATGTAATGACACATTTCTAAACGCATGTCTTTTTCAATATAGATTCTGGAATTTAAGCAGATAATCTCAGATGAATGAATGCATTTAGCAGATGCTTTTATCCTGCAATAGAGGATCTAAAGCAACTCATCAAAAACATTCATAGTTGAAGATGCTCTATGCGATCTTTCAAAACACTAGGGGTACAGGATGCACCAAAGCAAAAACAAACTTCGGCTAACCAGTCGGCAAGAAGAGGCGGGGTTTAACACGCATTAAACACCACCTCTCCTTGCCGATTGTTTTGCCCTAGTTTGTTTTTGTTGTGGTGCCCAAAGTGTTTCTTTTGGTATTGCAGCCTCTGTGTTGTCTTTCGAGAGCGGGTTTTTTCCCAATGTATTCAGAGGGCAGACAGTAAGCCGAGGGGGTGATGCATACGGTTTAAGTTAAAAATGAAATCGAGCTAAAATCCTGCAACATCGCACCGAGCACCTTTAAAAGGATCACAAATAAAGGATCTTTATTGGCGTTGATAGTTGCTCATTTTGGAACTTTTCCCGGAAAGCAGGAGCCGAAAATGCCATTGCTGTGAAAAACCTCTTTTAAGAGTGTATAACAATCTCAGCTTGGTTGGAAAGCTTGATTAGGAAATGTTTTATTTGGGTTGCTGAAACAGCCAATCAGGATTCAGGACTCTGTCTTATATATGTATATATGAGTGTGCTATTAAGTGAAGCGCAGCTGTGAGTGTGTGACAGGATCAGGAAACGAGAGCGTAAAATGTTTCCACCCACACGTGTGTGTGTGTGTGTCATATCAGGAACTCCTCTGTTCCGCACATGCTCAAATCCTGCGCCATCTACATGCTACTAAACATGTAATCACAACATGATCTGCATTCTCCTGCTACTACGCGTCGTACGGCAGCATGCACGATGGAGTTAGTTGTTGTTATGCTTTGGTTTGTTTCTTAATATTAATTAATAATGCCATAATTGAGAATGCATGTAAACTTTGAAGGAAGCTCCTTTACCAAATAAATTCTCTGGTGTGCTTTGAAAATAAATGTTATGAATATGAAACACTGCGTGTGAACTGTTGGTTTAGTCGTTCTGAAATGCCTGAGCCAAAGTCAGTGTAATAGCATCCCAGAATACCTCACCCCCCAAATACAAGAGAACGTGTTTATTGCATTTCATCTGCAATGCGATGCGAGCCGCTTATGATGAATAAGAAAGGACATTTTCTTCGCTTTTTAACATTTGCTGCCAGTTTCACAGGAAGCAGCTGTTAATTCTCTCACAATCATCGAATGCTTTATTTTAGGTGTTTTATGTGCTCAATTATAGACGTATCACCCTGCAGCCCAAAACTGGTTGGACGCTGAAGCTAAGCAGGGCTGAGCGTGGTAAGAACCTGGATGGGAGACTTCCTGGGAAAACTAGGATTTTTTTGGTGAGGCCAGGAGGGGGCGCTCACCTTGTGGTTTGTGTGGATCCTAACCCCCCTCAGTAAAGTGACTGGGACACTATACTGTCAAAGAGCACTGTCTTTTGCATGAGACGTCCTGACTCTCTGTAACCCCTTTCACACTGCACGTTGGTCCTGGAAAATTGCCAGAGTGCCTTCTGAATGCGAACACGTGCAGGGATTGATTCCGGGGTCGATCCCAGAATGGGGACCTGGTAACATTTCCAGGTTCAGTCCCGGAACGATCTCACAAAAGCCAGAGCCAATGCCATAAAGAATATGTGTATGACTCTTTGAGCAGGTGTTTTCAATAATACAACCCTGCAGTACCAGAGGGACTAGTCTGTGTTTTAAACTCGGAGAGCATTGTTCACTTAAATGTGCACAAACGTGACTGCAGCTGAGACCATGGAGCTCCTCAGTATCCGTGCTGAAGCTGAGATAGTTCGGCAGCTGTGTGAATGGTACATGTGGTAGAGAAAAACAAAATGCAACAGCGCATCCTTCTTGTTCTTCCTTGTTTCTTGGCTGTCTAGTGTTTTCGACTCGTACATTACCCGTCACATGACGTCAGCTGTTATTCCGGGACCTTTATGGGTTGTGTGTGAACGCACGCACAGATTCCTGGAAATCACTAGTAGTGAGAATGAAGCAAATCTAACTATCAAAACACATTACCTGTGTATTTTCCCAAATCTCTGTGTGAAAGAGACTGTAAAGAGTAGAGGTGTAACCCCGTGTCCTGGCCAAATTCCCCTTCAATGGCCTTCGTAAAAAATGACGGCCTCCTAATAATAATCCCGATCCACCTGTAAGATGGTGTGTGGTTAGCAGGTGGGTGCTACACGCTAGTGGTGGCGGAGGAATCTAAAGCCTATGTAAATGCTTCATTCACTCAGAAATTCGGGATGGAAACATCCTGTTTTATTTTGGTGAAGCTGCTTTGAATCATTCAGTATTAAAGATATTATCGGAACAATATTGTAATCGGACGATAATGGCTTAAAATCTAATCATTGGCATCTGCCCAATATGTGCTATTATTATCTGTTGACCTACTTAAGTCAAATATACAAATAAAGTTAAGATTGTATTTCTGAGTAAATCTTCTTTGGCGATAGTGTATGTGTAAATTTTTTGATTTGTCATTGCCAGCATACTTTGTCTATATTATAGTTTACACAATAAACTTTTCAATATGTGTATTTGAAAAAATATCACAGCCTGTCTGAGCCTTCTCACATTTTGTGTAAGAAATATAACATTTTGCCAGACAACAGAAGGCTTGCGTGCAGATGCTAGATTGAAAAGGTTACGCTTTGAGATCCAAGACAAATTTCAGAAAGAATTCCAACAATAAAGTGTGTTTGGATTAAATAATTGAATTTAAAAAGTAATCTTAAAGCTAACAAATGCTTCTAGTTTTACTCAATTCAATTCAATTCAAATTTATTTGTATAGCGCTTTATTACGATACATATCATTGCAAAGCAGCTTTACACCAAAGTAATGTTGTACAGTATATGTAGTAGTAGTTTGTACATATG
>JAUMHQ010000083.1:18733124-18743981 GCA_032361165.1 Enteromius paludinosus
TATAACACCCAGACTTTTGACTGTAGTGGAAGTAACAGGACATCCGTCTAGTTGTAAATTGTAAGTCAACAGATTTTTTTGGTCCAATGAGTAATATCTCTGTCTTGTCTGAGTTTAATAGCAGAAAATTATTTCGAAAGTCTCGAAGTCTTTCAACCATTCTCTCCGAAAACTGCCTTTTTTCGGCTGATGAATCAACATTCACCACATGATCGCTATCACCAGCGCCATTATTTATAACTTTAGGTGGTTTGCAAAAGAAATAAGTCAGTGTTCTTTTCATGTTCCCTCTTCTTCACCTCTTGAAATGAACGTTTCCCCGCTGTAGTTAGTGCCGTCACCTGACTGAGTGATTGACAGCTGTTATTAACCAATCTAAAATCTCAACGGCAGAACGGTCCTCGTATCAGCATTCAGCGCACAGAACACACACATACCATTAACGTTTTGTAGAGAAATAAAACAGGTGGCGCGGCAACATTTACATGCACTCGCACCAATGCTCCCAAATTTATTTTGAGGTCACATAGATGAAATTTCGGGAGCATATGCGACCAAAATTATGGCAATTTCGAGCCCTGAAAGCAGTAACAGATTTTTTGAGCTCTGAAAGATTTTTATAACAATTTTTCTGTAGACCGTCTACAAATGTAAAATCTTTAGTTCCCATTGAATCCAGCTGAAAAAAAAGTGATTGATTTATAGTTGATTAATAATTATTTTCAATGTAATCTCATTATAAATGTTTATTTAATTCTAACAAATAGGTTTTTGTTAAAAAAACAACAACCAAAAAAACGAATTATTTTTTTCGAATCTCTGCACAGGCTTTTGGTGCAGAGAGTGAGAACACCCTAACAACCACATAGCGACGCCCTAGCATGTTATTGTTCTGTGCATTACGCCTCAGCATGAACACATGCATTGGTGCATCTCAGACAGAAAGCCACTGTCAGGTTAGAATGCCACTATATAGAGAAAGAAGAGACGTTTGAATATTTCATTGTGGGTGAGTGTTTGTGTGTGTGTGCAGTGCTGAAGTGGCACTTTGACCGCTGTGGGTGCCGTCGATGCACTGGACGCTGTGAAGTATGTGAACGTTCACCTGTGCAGATGCACTAGAAAGCACTGAAGCGCTGGCAGACTGTAAACGAGCATCAGTGCAAGCGCAGCTGTGAGTATGTGTGAACAAAAGCGTCTTTCTCCGGCGCGCCGTCTCCTGAACTTATTATGGACGTCACACGCTAGCGATTTCCTCTCAATGTCCTCAAATCTCTGGAGTTTCCAGCTCTTCCAGTCCTAATCTGGCACCTGGGTGTCTGAGAGCTGGGTCTGGGTCCCTTCTTGTTATCTGGTGTACAACATTAGAGTGAATCTGTTCGTGATGACTCTTTATTCAGTCATAATTGACAGTAAATCTGTCATGAACTCACCCTCGTGTTCTTCTTTTCTCTATAGAGCGTGAGAAGAGATGCTGCTTTTTTATGCGCTCCGAGAAACCCCATAAAAATCATATCAGAAGTTTAAAATGACTGTAATTTAGTAAAAAAAGAGATTCATAAATGAAAGCAGATATATATAAAATACAGCAAAATACATTTTTGTTTGGTTGCACTGTGAATAACAGAAAAACATATAGAAATTTTTAAGTATATATATAAATATGCACACTAATTAATTAAGTAATGAATCATAATATTTTGATTTGTGTCCAAATAAAGAGATAATAATCAAGTGGCATGAAGCACCTTTCGTTAATTTACTGATTATTGAATAGAACCAATTATTGTGCAATTTTCAATTAACAGTAAAATATCTTTATTGTGCTATAAATGTTACTCGTGGTGATGCAGGTATAATGGCTCTCTGCCCGGAGGAGACCGCGGTCGAAAACGGAGCCGCTTCGCCCTTTACCGACGAGCCAAAGCCAACGGAGTCAAGCCCAGCGCCGTGCACATCCTCAGCAACCCCCAGGACAGCAAGGTGCCACCTCGCTCACTCCGTAGGGCACTACACGCTGAGCATTGTGGGATAGTGACGTGTGACCTCTCATTACAGGCGGTGAACAGCAGGGGACAGCACAGCATCTCCTTCACCCTCTCCAGGAACCAGACGGTGGTGGTGGAGTACTGCCATGACACAGACACTGACATGTTCCAGGTCAGAGGTCAAACACACCCGTCAGTTCAGTAAATACTTTCACAGCTGCATAGAAAACAAACCAGCAGAAAAATCAGTTTTTAAAAAAAAAAGTTCCCCTATTATGGGTAATGAAATGTTCTTATATTGGTTTTGGGAGTCCCAATGAACAGGTTGAGGTGCATGCAATGACAAAAGACTGGAGACACAGACTATTTCAGTGATTCTGCCCTGAATGGGTCAAAGTGAGCAGAGCTAATATAAAGGTGGGCTGTGACTGTTTTCTCCAGATCGGCCGCTCGACTGAGAGCCCTATAGACTTTGTGGTGACGGACACTCCCGGAGGATCCAAGGAGAGCGAAGACTCATCCTCGGCACCCAGCACCATCTCCCGCTTCGCCTGCAGAATCGTCTGTGACCGGAACCCACCCTACACCGCCCGGATCTACGCCGCCGGCTTTGACTCGTCCAAGAACATCTTCCTCGGGGTCAGTGTGACAGCTCCTGTGAAGGAGGTTCTGAAGAGATGTCACAGACCGGTTATTACAGCTCAAATGTGGCATGAATGCATTCAGCACTCGCATAGTTCAGTCTTGTTTTTATTTGTTAGCACATTGTATTGTGACACAGAGCAGGTCTAGCTATTGCATTTGAGAAATACATTTCACCAGTTTGTGCACTTTCCTGACCGATGCGCCTGTGTCTCACAGGAGAAAGCGACGAAATGGAAGAATCCGGACGGTCACATGGATGGGCTGACCACCAACGGCGTTCTGGTGATGCATCCAGTGGGTTTCCCAGAAGAGCCCAAGCAGGGGCTGTGGAGAGAGATCTCTGTGTGCGGAGATGTCTACGCTCTCAGAGAGACCCGATCCGGGCCCATCCGCGGCCAGCTGGTAAACAATACTAACTAGTCTCCTAACCACACACGGCCAGACTCAGGGCTTAGTAATGTTCTCTTTTTTTATAGGATAAGTATCTAAACATTCTCGAATCAAGATGCATTTACTTGACAAGTAAAATGATGTAAAGTGATTTAAGTGGTGCTGTCAAACGATGGATCATGATTGATCAGAAAAGTTTTTGTTTACATACTATATGTGTGTGTGCTGTGTATATTTATTATGTGTATATATAAATACAGACACATGCTTGTTTATATGTCAGAGAAATGTTGTTTTTATATCTTAAATATATTTATTTATAATATTATATAAAGTTATATAAACATAATGTAAATAAATTTTTTAAATATATATACTGGATGCATGTGTGTGTATTCATATATATATATATATATATATACAGAGAACACATATTTATTACAAACATAAACTTTTATTTTAGATGCAATTAGTCATTTAACAGCACTAATACTCATATTATATTGTTTAAAAAAAATCAATATTTTGTTAATTTTCGCTTAAAAAAAAAAAAGTCTGCCAGTGGGGTAAGAAATGTAATCTTAATTTAAAGTCTAAGTCTTAATTTTAGACTAATAATAATATCTTAAGGCATTTTACTTGTCCAGTAAATTTGTCTTGATTCAAGAATTTGTAGATATTTATACAAAAAAAAAAAAAAGAGTATTACTAGTACAAAGTACAAACTATTTTCTTATTTAAATAATATTATAGCAATTATGTTTTTGTATTTCATAATTCAATTATTTATTTGTATTAATTTATTATTTATTAATTTATTAATTTATATTGTTGTTTCAAAGGAATACTTTATGTATTTATCAATATTGATGTAAATAATCTAATAAAATATAAAATGTTTTTATAGTTCTATTAAATCATTAATATAGTTATATCTATATTAAATATTTTTATTGTTTAGAGTTTTTTCTGTGTTTATTAATTTAATTGTTTATATATTTATTTTATATTGAACTGTTTTTGTTGTACTTTTGTATGAAAAGTTTCCTGTATGAAAAATTCCTTGTTTGTTTATTTATTGTATTATTATTGTTTATATTGTATTTTTTGTATTTGGTGATTCAGATATATAGTTACTTTATTATTGTATTATTTATTATCAATCTTATTTGTATATTTTCTATTTAATAATTTTCTATTTATTTATTTGTTTGTTTGTTGTAATATTGTTATTTTTTATTTAATAATTTAAAATTGTAATAATTGAAATTTTTTATTTAGTAATCAGTTATTTAGTTACTTTATGTATGCATGTATTACAGTGTTATACCAGTATTAAGTGAGCTGCGGTGTTGTTTTAGGCTCAGGGTGAGAGCAGCGCTCTGCAGGACGGCTCTCTCGTGGATCTGTGCGGGGCCACACTGCTCTGGCGGACGGCTGGGGGTCTGCTGAAGGCCCCGACCCTGCGGCACCTGGATGCCCTGCGTCTGGAGCTGAATGCGGCGCGGCCCCAGTGCCCGGTGGGACTGAGCACGCTGGCCTTCCCCAGCCTCCCGCGGAGCCACAGCCTGGAGGAGCGCCAACCCTGGGCCTACCTGAGCTGCGGACATGTGCACGGCCGGCATGACTGGGGCCAGCGGCCCGAGGGCCACCGTGAGCGCAGCGAAGGCCCCGGTGGACGGCGCGAGTGTCCACTCTGTCGAAGCTTGGGCCCCTACGTGCCGCTGTGGCTTGGGGCTGAGCCGGGCTTCTATACGGATGCCGGGGCCCCGACCCACGCCTTTGTCCCCTGCGGTCACGTGTGCTCTGAGAATACGGCTCGGTACTGGGCCGAGACCCCGCTGCCACACGGGACTCACGCCTTCAGACCCACCTGCCCCTTCTGCTCGGCCCCACTGGGCCCGGGCCCCGGGGTAACACGCCTCATCTTCCAGGGGCCTATCGATTGATGAGGGGGCCGAACGAGGGCCGAAAGGAGTCACACTCCTGGGCTGGGTTAGAAATATGCTGCCTTGGAGTCACGTTTAGATCTCATTAGATTTAGGATATGATGAGACCCTGGAGCACAAAAACTGTCACGCCGATTTAGTGAAATTGAGATTTATACTTCTCATTGATGTAGGGTTTGTTATGATAGGACAATATTTGGCTGAGATACAGCTATTTGAAAATCTTGAATCTGAGAATGCAACAAAGTCAAAGTGTTGAGAAAATCATCTTTAAAGTTGTCCAAATTAAGTTCTTAGCAATGCGTATTACTAATCAAAAAGGAAGTTTTTATATCTCTTCATGGAAACATGATCTTTACTTAATATCGTAATGATTTTTGGCATGAAAGAAAAATGTATAATTTTGACCCTTACAGTGTATTGCTGTCTATTGCTACAAACACACCTGATCTGCTGATGACTGCTTTTGTGCTCCAGACTCACATTTGGTTCTAAAACATCTCCGTAGCTGTTTCCATCAACCTGTTTTTAATGTGCGTTTTGGAAACAACAAGCTGTGCATAAAAAAAAATGGAAAAGAAAAAAACATGCAGAATGGAAACACATTTACATCAAAATAGCCAACGATATATGAATATAGGTAGAAATATGCTGCCTTTAAGTCACATCATTTATATCTTTAAGTGCCAACGCGATGAGTTAAAGGCTTGTCTGTGAGTAACTAATATAACTAATGTGATAGTTTAGCTGAAAATCATCATTCTGGCATCATTTACTCTTTTAGTGTTTGGAACCAAACTGTTGCTGATAGATCTATAGTACAGAAAAACTAAATTAAATGATACCGGTCAGCTCGTTGGTTTCCAGGATTCTGCAGAATATCTTCTTTTGCGTTCAAAATAAGGAACATGAACAACACGAGGAAAGTAAATGATGACAGAAGAGTAATTTTAGGTTGAACTGTCCCTTTGAAGTAGGTTATTCAGGAGCTTTACAGTATTTCCAACCCTTTACTTTTCCACTAACAATCTAGTGTTGCCAAAAACGTGATGTAAAGCATCGTTAAGATGAACCGCGCGAGCAGATCTCCTCTCTCATATGTGTAGTGATTCATTTTAGTGAATCAGTTCAAAAAAATGATTCACCAGTCGACTGAGAGGCCTTTTCATTAATTGCTGCTGTTTATAGCTACTCTTCTTGTATTATAAAATAGCATTCAGTTACTGTTCGTCAACGCTTCTATTTATCAAACCGATAAAAAGTGCCAGGGAAGACTTCCATTTCAAATAAATGCTGTTCTTTTGAACTTTCCATTCACCTGTGAATCCTGAAAAATAAAATGCATCCCATTTCCCGCAAAAACATCATTGATAATGATCAGAAATGTTTCAGCAAATCAGTATATTAGCGTGATTTCTGAAGGGTCATGTGGCACTGAAGACTGGAGTAATGATGCTGAAAATTCAGCAGCGCATCACAGAAAGTTTAACACATATACACATAAAAACTATTTTTTGATGCACTAGTGTTACTAAAGCTTCAGGAACGAATGAGAGGAGTATCACTAATTGTGATCTCCATCAGCAGCACTTGAAGGCAGCGTTGGTTTCTAATACAGTCCCGAGCACAGACGTGTTCAGAAGCTGTAACAAAAACCACCGAAACTGGACCAAAGCCAAATAGATCGTTGATTCCTGACTCCTTTCGCCCCTCTACGGCCTCCAGCGCTCCCGGTACATGGACCGAACCTCAACATCTCACACAGCACACGCTAGAAAGTACAAGATCCTTTATTACAACACTGGTTTTCAGCAATAAACCCTCTATAGAACAATGAAGCTACTAGAAGATGCAGCGGTTCGCGCCGTGTAACTTTAGCTCAAAAACATGGCTCAACCTGGCCTTGTTTTCAGTTTGTTTTCTTCTTCTTCTTCTTTTCCTTTGGTTTTAGATTCTTCTTCTGTTTCTTCTTCTGATTGTTTTAGCATTTAATGACAGTTGTAGCTGCAGTATATGCCGTAGTCGTTTGAAATTGTCAAGATGTCATATTTTTCTACATGACTGTGTTACTAAACTTTTGACTTGAAGTCAGATTGTTTTATATACAAGTGTTTCACATATAGCAGTATATAGATTATATATAACTCTCTCTCTCTCTATCTCTCTCTCTCTCTATATATATATATATATATATATGAATATATATTATTTTCTGTACATGATATGATTTGAGTCCAGGAGAGCTTGCTGAAGACTGAATGGTCCGACGTGACATCTGACCACGAACACTGGAAAACAACATCCTCTTACTTAGTGTCTTGTTTTCTATAGTATAAATATTGAAAAATGATTGAATCAAGATGAATATACTGTACAAGCAAACTGACTTAAACTAGTCTTGATTTCTGCTGAAAAATGAAAAATAAATCCTTAAAACTATCAATGGGGCAAGAAAAATATTGTTATTCTTCACCCCTTTGGCAGATATTTTTATTTGTTTTAAGCAAAAGCGAACAATACTTTGATTGTTTTTGTACAAAACAAGACATAATATCTTCAATCATTTTACTTGAAGTAAATGCATCTTGATTCAGGAATGCTGTGATCTTTATACTAGAAAGCAAGACGATACTAAGAGACTGAATTCTTATAGTGAGCGCTCGATCCGTGTGATGAATGTACGGCGCTTCGTTACCGTCTCCAAACTTCCTGGTGCTAACAATGATTTCAAAAGCTGATTTTGGTTGCGATTGTTTTGCGCTGAACTTCACTGCACTCCTGGAAAATCTTTGATTGTTTCGCTTCTAAAAGGCTGGTAGCGCTTTATGGTGACTTTCATCATGAACAAACACTTAAAAAAAAACCTGTTATGCATAGTGCTGTTTTTTTGCTGTTTTTAAAGAATATTTCACCCTAAAATTCAAATGTGCTCACTTTCATTTTATCCTAGATGAGGATGAGTTTGGCTCTTCATCAGATCTGGAGAAATGACCAGCAATGGATGCTCTGCAGTGAATAGATAAAACACATTACATGAACAATATTTAGAGAATGTTAATAAAGACCAGATAACAAAGATTACTTTGAATGAATGTGCTGTTAGGAACGTTTGTTCATAACGCTGATGAACTGGAGCGGTGTGGATTATTGTGATGTGTTTATCAGCTGTTTGGACTCTCATTCTGACGGCACCCATTCACATCCATTACTGAGACACTGATGCAAAGTCACAACTCATCCTAATCTTTGATGGAGAATGTTCAGCACATTTGGGTGAATGACTTCTAACTAAAAGTCTAGTGTGAAACTGTTACTGATGAAGGTTCCATGTATAAAGCGTCACCAGAACACTGAGATGATCTGGTATTTGGATGATAATCGTTACACGTATGCCTGCACACCTCGCACTGTGCATCTCCGAGCATTATAAGCTAAGCACTTGACAAAGCTTTGTATTGCAGGGTTTAGAGACAGAATAGCTCTACTTTACCTCACAAGCTGTAGAAGAGACCTCAGTTTATGACCGTATTTTTTTACAGGCCGATAAAGTGACCGTAAACCGTTCGGATTGCTTTCCACTCTTTCTAAATTACGAGATGTGACACGTACTCGATCGTTTGCGTTCTCGGACGCTAGAAACGGGGCTTCGTTGCAGTAGCCAGTTTCTCGCATTCTCAAATCTCTGCAACAGACGACCTGAAAATGAACCGCCATTCACTGTATCTGTGATGAAAGGATACAGGGAACGTTTTGAAGAGTCTTGATGCAGCTCTTTTCCATTCAAAGACAGAAAAGGTTGAAAGAAAATCCATATGCACAATATTTCAAATGATACGATGCTTTTAGTCACTATGCACTGAATCTCTGCCACAGATCATAATGCTGCATTGACGTTTGACGTCATTAACACTAAAATGCCACTTATTTTAACAGAAAAGAGCTGCATGGGGATTGCATTCATACACATAGTGATAGGGATGTGAATTATATAAAACCAAACACTGATCACGATTTTCTTCATATTTTTTCTTGTTAGTAAAATGGGATTTAAGAAGAGAAAGAAAAGGTCTCCTTTTATTAGTGCTTGGACAAAATGCTGCACATTTGTTTGTGAAATATGTCAAATAACAAAACTAAAGTGAAGTACTAAAAAAAACCAATCGAATAAATAACACAAATAAAAAACAAATCGAGGCTTGGTGCTTTTTCCATTTGTATTTTGAGCACAATCCGATCAAAGAAGCTGCAGGCAGCGTGTGTTTTTCCTCTAAATTAAACCGTAGTTATGGACAAAAACAGAATGGTCCGACTACTGCATGAAACAGAAACAGCTGATTTAGAGCAGTAATACACTCTCTGCCAGCAGGTGGCGCTCAAGGAACAGCAGTGAATACATTATACTGAGGCTAAATGAAAAGAAAATAGACTTCTTCAGAGACACATTTAACATGAATCATTGCATAACGGTGGCATTTTCATTTTTTGGTGATCTGTTGCTTTGGTCTGGAATTGCTGCTTCCCTCAAACTATGGCAGTCGACATTTAAAGTGGTTTAAAAAGACTGCATTGT
The DNA here is from genome assembly GCA_032361165.1 of Enteromius paludinosus. Taxonomy (NCBI): domain Eukaryota; kingdom Metazoa; phylum Chordata; class Actinopteri; order Cypriniformes; family Cyprinidae; genus Enteromius; species Enteromius paludinosus. The sequence goes on from JAUMHQ010000083.1 coordinate 18,742,667, forward strand.
TGGTTTAGGGACAAAGAAATGCTTGAAATGCCGACTGCCGTCGTTCTCTGAGACTGAGAGATGGCTCGTTTGAAAGCCTGTGTTCCTTAGACATCACAATCTATGCTTGAAGCGGACGATCCGTGGCGTTCTGTAGCAGAAAGTCCAGCTCTGTGTCTCTGCGTCTTCCAAAACGAGCTCCACTCATTCTCGACTCAGCTCAGGTTTACACTAGTCCAAGTTTACAAGCGTGGTTAGCAGGGTTAGGATTGTCGTGTGCCTGCGTCGCCTCCACAGGGTTTTTCTCTCTCAGAGGTCAACGGGAAGGGCATTTCCAGCGCAAACGTGTACGTCGCTCAGTAAAGCGCAGGCGGGATCGCTCGTGTTTGCTTCGTAGGACTTTTGTACGATGTAGCCCCACACTGGATGGCGTGAAAAACTGTTGGATTGTTGTGGTTTTTGTTCCTTCGGAATGAGATGTGAAGATGCTGCACCTTGTGTTTGACCCACTGAATAAAACCTTGATCTCAGACAAGATTCCTGACCTTTGACCTTACCACTGCCACAATGCACTTAAACCTGTAGGAGCGGCTGCTTTCTCACTGCAGACCGATCCAAAACCATGCTTAAACTCAAGGTGCACTGACAATCACAAATCATGACATGAATAAAAGTGATCTTTGCATACAGACAGACTGTTTCGCTTCACTTCTTTACATTTGCGATCGTTTGTATTCACAAAATGAGAAAGTCTTAAAATGTGGCATGCACTGCAAAAAATAAAAATAAAAAAATGCATTAACGTGTCATTTTAGCTTGTTTTCCAGTAACAAAAAAAAGATCTTTAAATCAAGATGCATTTACTGGAGATGCAGGTGGGTTTTTGCTTAAAATGAGAAAGGTACAGTCTTAAAGTCACTGCATTAAATGTTGCATGCAGCATGAAAAATGCATTGCATGAGTGCATTAGCCTACTTTGTATTTTTGGCATTTTCCAGAAAGAAAAAAAATGAAGATATGCAGTTTTCACTTAAAATGAGAACAAAATCTGTAAAACCTGTCATCAAGGCTTTAACTGTAAATTCATATCAGTTTTTGATAAAACAACACCTCTCATTTTGCTTCGCTTATGAATGTATCTTGATTTAAGGATGTTTAGATATTTGTACTGGAATACAAGATAAAAATACAGCTCTTTTGCACTGTGACCGTGGTATAGTAAAAGTTATTTTCATATTATAGTGTCAAAAGCACACACATTAAAGGTGCCATAGAATGTAAAACTGAATTGACCTTGGCATGGTTGAATAATAACAGTTCAGTACATGAACATAAC
>JAUMHQ010000083.1:18753924-18764682 GCA_032361165.1 Enteromius paludinosus
ATGCTGTTTTAGTTTGATCTTTTGTCTGGACATGATGGACTGGAGCGGTGTGGATTATTGTGATGTTTTTACCAGCTGTTCGGACACTCATTCTGACGGCACCCATTCACATCCATTGCTAAGACACATTTTTCCAGGTCTGATGAACTGAGGGTGAAGACACTGAATAATTTTTCTGTGCTGTAATATATTCTCACGCTGTGCCGTCCCATGATGCTCCTCTGCTGGATGGAAGAGCCCTTTGATTGGTTCTCTCGTTCCTGAGAGATGGGCATCAGAGGAAGTGCGGTCTGTATCCATGGACACCATCCGCTCCAGCTCTGCATCTCCCGTGGTTACAGCCGCTGGCGTCATGGCGACAGATGATGCTCCGGCCGGTGTGACGTCCTCGAAGGGCTCAAAAATCAGAGGGAGGTCTTCGGAGGACATGGTGGCCTCAGTGCCAACGTCTTGAGATGAGGGCAAGACGCTCATTTCCTCTGGAGAAGGAAGTGAAACAGGAAAAAGCACTGGTTTACAGGAAATATGATAGGAATTATTTGCCATTGAATAATCTACAAAACATTCTAAAGCTGACCGTGCTTTCATCATTATATGAATTTAGCTGAAGTTTAATGTGAAGATCAATCTTGCAAAAGAGATTTTAATCTCATTGAGTTTTTAACCTGGTTAAATATAGAAAAAATCTAAATATTACTTACTTACTATAGGTTTCTTAGTGTTTCTTTAAGTTTTATTTTAGTACATCAAGATAACTAAATAAAAAAGGGAAATGTTGTGTTCGAAATGATTCGTTTCTGAAATGTAAATGAAGTTTAAATATTACAATATTTTTGTTTTAAATTAAGTAATGTTTAAGTATTTTACTACTAGTAACAGTTACACATTTAGTTATTTTTTGTAATTGTTTTTATATATATTTTTTTCATTTGTTTGTCAACTTTATTGTTTTTGTTTTTTAATTACATTTTTTAAATGTCTAGTTTATATTCATTTTATTTATTTTAGTACATCAAGATAAACCTAATTTAAACTTAAATAAAATTATAAACTTAATTAAAATTATTAATATTGTCTAGGCAACTAATTGAAATTAAATACTTTTATTTGAATCTTTGTTTTAGTGCTGTCAAGCTATTTTTTGTGATTAATTGCATTCCAAAAGTTTTTACATCAAATATTTGTGTGTACTGTGTTATGTATATAAAAAATAAATACATACACATGCATGTATATATTTAAGAAAAATGGGTTATGCTAATATATTAACTATGTAAATAATTTATATATATATACATGCTTATGGGTGTGTCTTTATGTATACAGAATAGAGTAAACATTTGTTGCAGCAGTTCAGCCGCAAATGATCCCTACCTTTTTGGGTTAACTTAACTAAATAGACTAAAACAACTGCCGCTAGTTACTCAAGCTCTGTTTCGTGCATCATAGCATTCCCACTTTGTGAAGTAGTCTGCTTTTTCTATCATTTCCATGACTATTGATGCATAAGCGCTTCATAAACACTGCATCCGTTTCAGCAGCAGCGTGAGACGATGACTGAACAGATACTTGTTTGATGTTGACTCTGTCAGACGCTGTAAAGCAGCACAGACTCTGAGGCGTCGGGACCAGTTAAAGTGAGTAAAGCCTCTTTTAGCAGTCAGCTCTACTTTCCTCCAGCAGCTCTCAGAATAGAAAGTAATTAGGTGCCGTCGGCATCCTCTGGGCTTCAAAGTGGAGCACAGCAGCAGCGTTCACACTCATTTACTGCTATGCTTCTGACTGAGCATATCTGAGCAGTTCTGCAACACTAACACTGGTCTTCTGTCCTCTTTATTACTCCATCCAGAGAGGAATTCACGTGCCTTAGAAGCAAAATTCACAGATCCTTCCCAGATTCTCAGAAAGCCTTTCAAACTGAGCTCAGATCTGCTCAAGACATGCGTCTGTGCTAATTTGATGTTATTGATATCTTGTAGTTTAATGTTTAAAATCAGGGTTATTATAGTTGATGTAAAACTCAAGCTATAACCATTAAAGTACATTACATGACTCAAACTTATTTAAAGATTAAAGATAAAATTAAAGTGGTAAATATTTAAATATGTAAATTATACAAAATTTGCAAAGAATTCTTTTTAGCTACATATAAATAAAACAAATGTTATGAGTTTAGTATTTTTGTTGTGGAGGTTTTTTTTTGTGCGGAAATGAGACAACTTGTTAAAATAAAGACATTTTTTAATATATATTTTAGATTATTTCAGTTTATTTTATACCACGTATATATCAATTTTTAATATGGATATACGTAATTTATTCTTTATTTAAAAGGTGGAAAAACAAAGGGCAAGAAATATAATGTTGTTTAGTCTTTGAATTAAATTTTTTTTTACCCCAATAAAATATATTTTTTACTTGTTTTAAGCTTTACTTATTTTCATTTATGTTTTATATATGTGATCCTGTAGCACAAAAGCAGTCATAAGAAGCACAGGTATATTTTTAGCAATAATCAACAATACATTGTATGGGTCAAAATTATAATTACCATGGACTACCTTAAAAATTTGATTTATTTATTTATTTATATATATATATATTTTTTTTCACATAGTTCTATATTAACAAATCATACATCAATGGAAAGAGTATTTATGCGTAAATTTTTACACATTAAAAAAAAAAAAAAAAAAATTTTGCTGCAGGGTCACGCATCTTAAATGATTAAGTAAAATAAATGCATCTTGATTCAAGAATGCTTCAATATTTCCAATAGAAAACAAGAGAAGCCTCGTTCCCTCACCTGCTCTCAGGTGCTCCGCTTCTGTCCAGGTGTCGGTGGTGTCCAGCAGCCTGGAGCTGAAGCTGGGTCCGGATCCAGAGAGCGAGTCTGGCAGGAGTCTCCGGTCCTCCTCAGAAGAGTTGATCTGCAGGCTTCTCTCCGGATCTCCAGCAGGAGGCGTCGTCAGAGAGACAGAGACCAGAGAGTCTCCAGAGGACGGAGATCTGTCCTTCACAGAGCCTTTATCTGCTCCGTGATTCAGGTCCTCCGGGGGTCTCTGGAACGGCATGGCCCGGCTGAAGATGCACAGCGCCGCCAGCAGCAGACTCTGGAGAGAAGCTCCGCTCAACATCGTGCTTCCGTCGCATCCAGTCCAGAGGAATCAGAACGAACGGAGCTAAACGTGAGCGGATCCCAAACACACTTCCTGCTGTAGAAGAGAAAACACAATTCATGTAAACTAGTGCTGTCAAATGATTAATGCTGATCAATCACATCCAAATGTGTGTGTATTGTGCATATTTATGATGTATTTATATATACAAACATATACACAGCATATATTTAGAAAATATTTATATGCATATCATTTTATTTATGTTTAAATATATATATTTATATATTTATATGCAGCATCAGACCTCACAAACATAAAAGAAAAAACATCACCATGACACAACCATGATAAAACCTGGGCATTTGCTTGTATTTATATATACCTAATAAACATACACAGTACACACACATATATCGTCTAATTTAGGATGTTTGACAACACTCAATGATTTTCTTCATTAGGATTTTTTTGTCTTGGTTTCTAATATAAATATCTAAACTATGATGTCAGACGATCAATTGCAATTTATTACATGCAAAATAAACTTTTTCGTTTCCATAATACATATATGTGTCCTGCTTATATTTATTCATTATATATGAATACACACACATGCATGTGTATATTTAAGATTTATGCGTAATATTAAGTTTATATAATAAATAAATTCATGATATAATTTATATTCATATAGATATATACATGTAAATACATTAATATATTTTCAAAATATATGTTGTATGTGTTTGTCTATATATATATATATATATATATTTATTTTATTTTAGATGTAATCAATCACAATTAATCTTTTGACAGCACTAATCTAAATATTTTTGTATCAAGATGCCTTTACAACATGATTTTAGATATTTATGTCTTGTTTTCTAAAAAAACAAAAATTATATATATATAGATTTTTTTTTATTATTATTATTATTTTATTTTATTTTTTTGCATAAAACAAACAAAGTTTTTTATTTTTAAATATTTTTAAAAATTAAGTTTTAAATATTTATATTTTTTATTACGAGCACGAGGGGCATGCATTGCTTTTTAGACATTCTTAGACGTTATTTTGGCATTGCCCGGGACATTATAGCACACAACAGATGTCTTTGTTTGATCAAAGTTATTGCTAGTGATAATGTGTGATATTGATATGATCATGTGGCATCTTTAAACTCTTAAACCATAGCAAGCCGAAAGTTCTGTGTTTAAATATAAAGATGCTAAAACAACAGATTAATGACTTACCCCAAATTTCACAAAAAGCTGACCTATCTCTTTAAGAGATGCTTGACGGGTACAATTTTCAGATCATTTATTCCCATTAAAATGATCTGCTATGTCTAAGATGCGGCTTATATGAAGAATAGAATTTGCAAAGGAACAAAAAATTTAAATTATAATCAAAATGAGATCTGTAATGTTTTAGCACAATGAAAATGAACAATATTAGCTGTAATACAACAGTGAATCGGCTATATGTGTGTAGAAGTGCTGAATGTATCTTGCTGCTCTGTTCTGGTCCTGATGACTCTCTCAGTTCTGCAGCAGTAACTTGACACACACACACACACACACACACACTACAGCAATCCACTGCCAGAGTCTAAAAATAGCTCGGAGACAATGCTCCGTCACGCAGTTCTATCAGAATTATTGCTCTGTTCGCGTGCTATAACACAAGCATGACGGCACGCGTGTTCATAGAAGACATGCGTGTTCTCTTCCTGGACGCTCTTCATCACTCCGCGTCTCTGTCAGAATCTGCTGCGTAATTCCTGACAGCTTCATCATCAGCACACAGACAGAAGCACGCTCACCTGCTGACTGTGGTCAGATTCTGTCCAGTGTCCGGTCTGCTGTCATCCGTCAGCGCTGTTCAGAGGCATTACAAGCGCTCGCTCTGATTGTGTCTGCGTCAGATCGCGCTGCGCTCAAGTTTGCGCTGCCTTCTTCTTCTGCAGACGCGCGAGGATCTGCGCAGACGACTGCAGCCGGAAATGCTCCACGATTTGCAGCGACAGCTGTATAGTTGTTAGTCTATTATTACTATTATTAATAATGGCTATTAATAATGATTATTGCTATTTGTTTATTTTTAATATTCTAAAGTATTTTTGTAACTGACAAAACTCTTTTAAAATGTATTTTATACTTACAACCAAATTTTGTTTTTTTATTTTTATTTTATTTAAAGACAAAATAATATTTAATTTTGATAAATTTTTTTTGCTTAATATGAAATTATGATTTCAAATGATTAATAATAATATAATTGCTAATAATATTCTGAAGTTTTATTATAAAATTATTTAAAGATATTTTAAACTCATAACCGAACATCATTATTATGATAATAATTGGAAGTACTTTTTTAATGATACAACTTTTTTTAATAAAAACCTGGTTTCAAATCATTTCAAATTGTAATTATTAATAGTATTATTATTCTAAATAAGTTAATTTTACTATAAAACTCTTTTAAAGACATTTTCACTTTGTGAATTATACTATTGTTATTAGTATAATTACTACTATATTTTAAACAATTGTTTTGAAATAAACTATTTTTAAATCAAATTTTTTGTTTAAAATTATTATTAATTGTATTTATGTATTATTATTATTATCATCATAAATATTCTGAAGTAGTTGTTTAATTATAAAACTTTTCAATTACATTTATTTCCAAACTTTCTTCAAATTATTTTATTATCATTATTATTGTAATGGTATTATTATTATTAGTTGTTGTTGCTGTAATATTTTGAAGTACTTGTTTAACAATAAAACTATTTATTGAAAATGTTTTGATTCAAAATCAAACATTGGTTTCAAATTATTAATATTGTAACTATGTATTATTATTGTTGTTGTGTTTTCAAGTACTTCTGTAGTAGGCCTGTCTGTTGATTACAAAACTCTTTATAAATGAAATATGAAAATAAGAAAATGTGAATAAAATTATATTAATTCGTGAAGCTCAGACAGGCGCCTATGGCTCCTAATGCTGATCTGAGTTCAGCTTTACTCGTTCAGATCCCGTGCATCGCTCAGACTGTGAGATGAAGAACTGATCTTAGATCAGCTCACCAGGGACAGTTCCACACAGCACTTACACGTCTCTCCACACACAAACACAATACTATGATTATTGTAAAAAAAAAAAAAAAAATTTTGTTCCGTGTATTGGTTTAACTGTATAGTACTTTGGTACTTACCGTTGCCGAAATAATTGTCAGTCAGGCAAAAGCGGGGCAGCCATTCCGAAGGACCCCGCCCTTCCTTCAGATGCTATGACTGTCAGTGCTGTGTTTACATATCAATAAATCGCTTTTCTGATACTTTTATTCATTTCTACCGGTAAACATGCCCTTGTTCGAAGGCTTGGGTAGTGGAGGAGAGAAGACAGCCGTAGTCATTGATCTAGGAGCGGCCTATACGAAGTAAGTGAGCGTTAATGCGAAGGTAACGGAGCTGGTCTCTCCAGGCTGAAACAGAAATAAAGTGGCGATATAACAAATGTTTTAGGCAAATGATAGCGTATACGACCTGATTTATGCGTCCTGATACATCAGTTCTTCAGTAATTTAATGGCTCTAACAAAACAGTGTTAAAAGGTCATGATGCGTGTAAATACCATGTTATTTGGACATTTACCTTGCTACACACACAGTAATTTAGTATGAACCAAGTAATCGAAGACTTCTTTTGTAAATACCATGTAAAAAATGTAAAAATTGTCCTTAAAAGGATTTGTTTTACTAATAGTAAAAAATAAAAGTATTATTGTTATGACAGTATTAAGTGCTTAAATATATATCCTGAAATGTCATGTTATGTGATTTAATGTAATAATTTATTTACAAAATATCCTAATATCAGATTGTTGTGGTGTTTGTACTGATGATAGATGATGGTCTTGTTTGTTGTGTTGTGTTTGTAATGTGTAGATGTGGTTTTGCTGGCGAGACTGGGCCGAGATTCATCATTCCCAGTGAAATTAAACAGGCCGGATCTCAGGAGGTCAGTCTGAGAACCTCTCTTTTTCTAATCATAATAATGAATGACCATGCTATTATTAAACTAACATTCACTGTATCTTTTGCTTGATATTGGATAATATTGTGACCCTGGGGCACAAAACCAGTCAAAAGGGTCAAGTTTTTTTGTTTTTTATTAAAGTTAGCATAAATTGCATCGTAAATAATCTAATATGGTTTGTTAAGATGGGATCTGAGGATGCAAAAAAAAATAAAAAATCCAAATATTGAGAAATATCACATTTGATTCTGGCCAAATGAAGTTCTTAGCAATGCATATTACTAAACAACGATTATGTTTTGACATATTTGCGTTAGGAAATGTAAAAAAATATTTTCATGGAAAGCATGGCTGCTTTAAAACCTCAAGCTGAAGCCTTATTGATTGAGTGTCTCTCACTCTTCTAGTCTGTGCGAGTCGTTCAGTACAACATCAACACCGAGGAGCTCTACTGCATCCTGAAGGAGTTCGTTCACCTGCTGTACTTCCGGTACCGGAGACGCTTTTTTGTGCTGTTTCACAGCGGCTTGTGTTTGCTCATGGCAGCTGAACTCATGATTCTGTTCCTTCCTCCAGGCATCTGCTGGTGAATCCCCGAGACCGGCGTGTGGTGGTCATAGAGTCCATCCTCTGTCCTTCACACTTCAGAGAGACACTCTCCAGAGTCTTCTTCAAGCACTTTGAGGTGATGTGTCTTATCGGTTGCTCCATTGTTTCAAATCAATAAAACGACATTGTTTATGATATGGTCATTCGCATCCAGTGCAAATGCAAAGCAAAAATAATATTTACTAACAGAAGGTGTACTGTGAGCCCCATTTCTAGCTGTTACCTAAATTCTCTCGTGTAAATAACGTAAAGCAGCATGATAAGTATTACTTAAGATGTTTCTTTATGTCTCTCTGTTGCAGGTCCCATCGGTCTTGTTTGCTCCGAGTCATCTGATGTCTGTTATGACCCTGGGCATCCAGTCTGCTCTCGTCATGGACTGTGGATATACAGAGACGCTGGTGTTACCAGAATCCTTTCACAGCAAACAAGCTCTTAAATGATTTGGCCTTAAAGGAATAGTTCAGTTAAAAAAAAGAAAATGTTCACCCTCAGGCTTATCTGAGATCAGAATGAGTGTGTGTCTTCCCAACAATCTGCTCAGATGACTTTAACAGTGCATTAGATCTATGAAGGTATTCCGATCCTGTCTGCGTGGGAAGCTCTACCGATGGGAGGAAAAGCCATTCATAAGTAAGTCCATGTGAAGCATCAGATAAAAACAGACGGTGTGTAAATCATAGTGCTTGTGTTCTCAGTGCTGTTGTTTCTCTGCAGGGAGCTGCACAGTCTTCTGAGTGAGCAGTGCACACTAGACACCGACTCTGGCACCGGCCTCAGTCTGCCCACCGTCATCAGTAAGACACATTTTGAGTATTTTATTGCTCATATTGTCTGATACAGTGAGAATATCAAGGAAAAAACAGATCAAAAACAGAATCAATGAGATTTTTATAACATATACGGACATAAAATAACATAAACATTAGTGGTCTCTGCATCTCCAATAATATATTTCAGTATGATGATACTGAAATGATCTGAACATATAATGCATTGTTGGTTGAGAGCTGAAGACATAAAGGCTCCTCAGAAGAAGTGAGATGTTTTGGAGGCTTGTGAAGATCATCACTCCGCTGAGAAACAGGGAAAGTAAAGCTTCTGGAAACAAGCACTCCTCAAAAGATCCTGAGGATCAGATTTGAGACGCACTGATTCTTCTAGAAAGTGATTGATGGAGAATCAAGTGAAGCTGAGCTGCTTCAGTCCAGTAAGAGCTCGTCTGGAAATATGACTGCAGTTATTCTGACCCTTACTTGATCAAAATCAGTCCAGATTTAGTCAAGAGAAAGCACTCTAAACTATCCATCAGATGACAGAAGACATGAGGAGGAGATTGATAGCAAAGTTTGAGCGTTTAGAGGCTGTTGAAATGTTAATATGATTAGTGTTTGATTATCTATTTGTCATTGTTACAGGCTCTATTCCGGAGGACGTCGTGGAGGATATCAAAGGTATGTCATTCTTCCTCATTCCTATAATCAGAGCTCACTCTTACTTTTTACTCATCTGTAAAATGAAAAATGGTTGCAAATACTGTTTCATGTTGATTTGAACAGCTAAGTGTGTGTGTGTGTAGTGCGGACTTGTTTCGTTAGTGACCTGCAGAGGGGCATGAAGATCCAGGAGGCCAAATTTAACATGGACGGATCTGCTGAGGTCAGATGAGATGCTTAAAAATGGCAATATTAAAGCTGCCAGTGGATTGATGAGTTTAATTTCTATAGCTACTGTGACACAGAAACGTTCACAATAGGGATGTTCATTTCGGTTATGTCTCGTAAACCACAACAGACGCTCGTTCACCGATTATTAACCGACAACATTATTTTAAATTAGAATTTCATTCAGTTAGATAAGCGCCTGTGACCCGTTAAAAATAGTAATATTTGTTTTTTGTGGAGTCATTGTACAGGCGCAAAAACTTGCAAACAACAGAAGACGAAGATTCACACGATCATATCTATTTCATCATAACACGCAGCTCATTTCTCCATCACTGTAAGTTACCCAAAACACCCGGTAGACGTGTGTTTGTGCAGCAGAGCGGCTCTCTTTAGCAGTGTATGTCCAGTCCTGTTCCATTCACACGGCGTGTGTGTGTGTGCCGAGAATGCGGTTGTGATTTCTGAACATTTACAGGCGAGTTATCAAGCAGCCTGCCTACAGGACTGACAACTGGATTCTGTGACACTAAAGACTGGAGTAATGATGCTGAAAATTCAGCTGCTCATCACAGTATTAAATGACAGTTTAACACACATTTCACATTTTTTATTGTAAAAATATATCATGAGTTATACTGTATTTTGGATCATATAAATGCAGCCTTGCTGAGCGAGATATATATATATATATTAGTGGTTGGCCGTTAATGTTCTGAGTTAACGCGAGACTCTTATCGTGCGAAAAAAAAATAATATCTCCGTTAATCTATTCACAAAGTTGGGTTGGGAGCTGGATCACGTGCTCTGTATGCATGCATTGCTATAGTCATTCAGATTGATTACAATTAGTATAATCACAAATACCGTGGTGAATAGGGGTGGGAGAAAAAAACGATGCAATGCTGTTCTCTCTTTAATGATTCAGAATAATTCATAATCAATGTTTTTCCAGCGTATTGCACATGTGCGCGCTTGAGACGCACAGGTTTCATTGCACAGAATTTGCGCTGAGAAACGTGCACGTTGCTTGACTGTTTATATACCGTTTGGAATGCATTGGTATTAGATGCACGAAACCTGCGCGCTGACAGACTTTATCACTGACAGTCATGCATGCTTTGTGTTTGTCCTGAAGCGGCTGTGGTTAATGCACTTGCATTTTCAAATGCTTTTATACGAAACTGATGAACACACCGTCAGTTTTGTTTTCAGAGCAGAGCAAAATCTCTCATATATGGAAAGAGATCCGTGCATTAGTCTGAATGCAGTCTGTTAAAGCTGCCACTGTCTATGATCTCATCAGTAAT
>JAUMHQ010000083.1:18784572-18797256 GCA_032361165.1 Enteromius paludinosus
AAAAGTTGCTTAAATATCTTAATTGAACTAATGCCTAGTCCTGGCTTAAGCTAAGCCTCGTTTGTGAAACCGGGCCAAACTCTGAATGTTGAGGGAAAAACTCAACTCTAAGAAGGAAAATATGAATTGTGAGATGCGAGACATTAACCTGAAGTTTTAAGAAAAGTCTGAAAAACGAGAGAAATTGTGAGTCAAGTTGCACTTTAGAGTTTATACGTAATTTTAAAAACCGAGATATTAACTTGCATTTTTATGAAATGTCTGAACTGTGAGGTGTCGATGAGTTTCAGTAAAGTAATGCTACTCTGAAATCTGAGTTTGCATATCACAGCGCAGACTTCATTTGCAATGCTGATATGAAAAGTCAAAAATTGTACGAAAAAAAATTGCAATTGCTTTTTATCTCCGTAAATCCATGGCTTCCGTAGTTTTTCGTGTTTCCTGACACTAAAATTTTGTAGGTCAGCAGTTTTGATGAAGCTTTCACGTGTTTTGCTGTCTCTAAACATCACGAAGCAGCGTTAAAGATTGTGAATCACTGTCGTGTGACATCTGCCAGAGACGAGCCTCATGTTTTCATAGCCTACTAAAACGATGACTTTAGGGAGACCTTCATCTGATTCACGCAGAAGTGTTGCTCTTATTAATAATATTTGTTATTGCTGTCTTTTGTAAGTAAAATAATAATGCTGTTTTGTGTCTGAAGACGCTCTGTTTGTATGTTTCTTTGCTGTTTATTAGAAAATCCTCACATTTACGGGTGAGTACAGACAGATAGACGTGTGGGTATAGAGCAGAACTGTGAAGGGGTTTTTTTTGTGTCATAACCACTCAATCCTGTTCATCTGTGGGCATTTACATGAATCCACCATTAGACTGACTTTACATACTGTTCCAGATCATCTTTAGCTCATGTATCGAACAGATCATGAATTAATATTTCTCAGCTGTACCAAACCAAAGCTGTGGCTAAATGTTCACATCGTTCATACTGATTATTTGTTTTTTACATTGTATTTTTAATTGTTTTTGCTTTTTTTTATTCCCCGCTCTTTACTTTTTAACACGCTTTACTGAACAATACATTGTGAGATGTTATCATTTACGTCATAAAGTTATTAAAATAACTTGAATTGTGAAATTTGTCCTTGTATCTCCTGTTCTGTGTCTGTCAGCACAAATAAAATACTAATATATGAACATAAATAAAATGCACATTAAAAAAACATAACATAAAATGCACATTACATGTTTTAAAAAGGCAAGGAAACATTTCTGACTTTCATTAACTTGTAATTTGGCGTTATAAAAATAAACTACAAATTGTTTAGGCATATTAAAATATATATTTAGTTATTTTTTTAACATTGAATATAAAAATGGAAAATGTTTGTGTCGTGAACGGATTCACAAAGCGGCTCGTTCAATGACAAACGGTCCATCATAACGGTCAAAATAAATCGGGCTAAAACGCCGAGAGCTTCTCGTAATATTTGCGAACGCCGAACAAGTCTTTGCTCCGCCCAGAAGTGCGTTGCTCCTCGCGCGCGCGACCCGGAAGTGCTCTCCGTCCGTATTTGTGTTTGTGTTCATCTCCGCTGCTCTCTGTCAAACACATCGGCTCCAGAACAGCGCGATGAAGGTAATCAAAGCCGATAAAGATGAGTGTGTGATATGAGCATCATCTGAGGTGTCGGTTATCTGAGAGCGAGCAGAATGAGGGAGGGTTTGAGCTCCAGCTAACGGTGGCTAATGTTGTGCTTCATTATTGACACGTTCTTCGTATTTATAAAGCTTCATTAGTAATAATATCAGACTTCTCGTTGGTAGATAGTGTGAGTCGAGGTTTACTAGTTTGTCCGAGCCTTGTGAGGGATTTTAAAGCTTGTGAACTTCATTTCTTATCTGTTCATTAATATTCATGAATTTATGCAAATTGTTAGCCTTATATTCATTAACTATGCATTTTTGTATGTAACTTGGGCTAGATTTATTCAGCCCACTTCTCTCTTTTTTTCATGTTTTTGTACTGTCACTGTGCTGCGTGTTTTGATGAATGTGCTCATTAGTATATTAATGTATTCGTGACGTTACGCAGGCACCGTTACGTCGCGTCTGTGACGTGTGAGAGCAGATCATGGACAGAAGCTCTTCTCTCTGACCCCGAGCCCATGAAGCGCCTGCACCTGGTCAGACAACTTCGTCTATTAATAATCAGTATTATATGGCTGATGTTATTCATATTCATGTCTTCTCTCTGCTGTGGACAGGTTACATTCGGCTGAATCCATGCTTTCTGATGAACTTGACTCCAAACCTGAGGTTTTACTGTTTTAGTGACTTATTCTGATTCCTTATATTAGGGCTGCATGGTTTAGGAAAAAATCGAATGCCGTTTTTCTTGATAAAAACCGGAAATTTTATGCAGTTTAACACTTGTTTTAAAAAAAAGGTTGTCTGTGTTCACATTTTGGCTAAAATTTAGTTTATGTATAAATATGCATATAAAATACTACTAGTACTAATACCAGATACATTACTATTATTACGATTATTATATTGAGGCAAAGGCAAGTTTATTTATATACAGCACACTTCGTACACAATGGTAATTCAAAGTGCTTTACATAAAAAGAAGTAAAATAATAATATTAAAAAACATTTAAACAATCAGAAATGAATGTAAAAACTTTTACAATTGTTGAAAATGAGATTTAAAATAAGTATTTGTTTAAAAACATTTATTAAATATTTATTATGTATATATAAATACACACATGCATATATATATATATATATATATATATTTAAGAAAAATAAGTTATGTTTTTATATTAAATCTAATATATAAAATAAATTATATGAATTTAAATAGATGGAAATATTTTCTAAATATTCACTGTATGTGTGTGTGTTTTTATATGTATATACATAATAAATATACACAGTACACACATATTATTATAAAATTATTTGTTATCTTTAAGTGAATCTACATTTTTTTCTAATATTTACTATAAATGGGGAAAAGTGTATTTAAAATGTATTATAATAACAATAATACATAATTGTAACATTTCAATATTAATATTCATAATTTCATCCTTTACAAACATCAAGCCATCATACTGTGTTGGTAACCCTGATTTATATGCAGTGTTGCACATTGCATACATCATACAGCAAGATATGCATTATGAATACTTCAGTAATCATCGTCAGAACTCTTACTCATTTTTTTTTGCTGGAGATGGATGTAAAAGTCGTATAAAGCAAGGAATGCAGACATTGTGTGTTTTATTTGTGATGTGGTTGTGATGTAGTGGTTGTGTGCCGTTATAGATTTAATGCTTTTATTTCTCATGTGTGTGTGTGTGTGTGTGTGTGTGCAGCTGTTGGTTGAGTTCGTTCAGAACGCGTCCATCCCGCTGGGTCAGAGTCTGGAGGAGGTGGACAGTAAAGCGTCCTGTGTCCCGCTGCTGTCGTCCTCTCAGTGCGGCCCACTGGAGCTGCCAGGTACAAACACCTGTCTCAGCCCTTCATATGTGTGTGTGCTGTGTGTATGTGTATACATATAAAAATACACACACAGACACACTTGCATTTACATGTATATGTATTCATCTCATTCATATAATATATATTCATGCTAATTTGTGTATGTACGTAATAAATATACACAGTATACACACACATACACATATTATGTGATGTAATTAATCCTGATTAATCATTTGTCAGTCCTAATTTGTATTTATGATTTTTCTTTTTTTTTTATTACTTATTTTCAAAATTTTTTACGCTTGAAAATTACGTTTAAAGAGCATGATCATCTTAGAAGAGGTGTTCTGTTCGTCTGCACGACTCCAGTGAACGATTCATTGTTGTAAATGTACTTGAAGATGTTCTTGTGAATGTTCTGAGCTCTTGTAAATCACTTACTGATGTGATTATGCTGTGGTCTGGTGTGCTTTCAGAGAGTGCTCTGAGTCATGCCGCCTCCCCCTCGCTATCAGACTTCGGCCCTGAGCGGAGCCCATTGGTGGTTCAGCTGCAGACTCCTCCCCCGCAGGCACAAACCCCGCCCACCATCCTACAGGACCTCCAGAACCACGACAGCACGTCTTATGTCCTGCTGAACCTGGCCAAAGGTGCGAGATTTTTTTCTTAATTAAAAAAAAAAAAAAATGTTAACCAAAATAAAAGGAAAAGGGAAAAAAAATATTTTAAGAAATTAAGATTAATTTAATAATTAAAAATTAATTATATTATGATGTATACTGTTACACAATATGCAATGATTTATTTATTTTTTGTAAGTAAATTATTTTTATACATTTACTGTTTGGTGTAAAACAAATCATTTAGAAATGTATCATAAAATGCGTTTAGATTGTATATAAAATCTATAATATAAAAACGAACTGCCCCCAAATGTCTGACTGTGGTTCAGAGACAGTGCTGGGGACTAACTACAGAATTACGTAATTTATTTCCAAAATAAATGTAACTGTTACTGATAAAATTGTGTAATTCAATTACAGTTACTTATGAAAATGTAACTGATTACAAAGAGGTTTACATCTGAATATTTCCACACACAAACAGATTCCACTGATTTCTTTCATTAAATGAACTGAATGTTCTAAAATTTAAGAAACCAATGTTTCAGACGTTTGGGACGCAGAATAGGGTTTATTTATGTGTGTGTGTGTGTGTGTGTTTTATATTTCCAAAGCATTGTTAGATGCCAGTGTTTGTTGACATAGCTGTGAAAAGATTTGATTTCAAAAACAGTGTCACAGTATGATAATTATTTTATTCATTATTATTATTTTTTTTTTTCTCAAAAAACAAGACATTATGTTTAAATTTATTTCACTTGTCAATTAAATGCATCTTGATTCAAGAATGTTTCTTAAACGAGATAATAGAAATAATTGTTTGCGGTGTAGTCATGTTAAATTGAAATATTTAGAGTGCTTGTTATATTTTGTGTTGGGTAAGTGTTCCCTTCCAGAGTAGGTGTGTGTGACGTGGTGCTTGTGTGTGTGTGTCAGGGCTGTCGGCCGAGCCACTGGTCTTTGTTCAAGATGAGGTGGACGAGGCGCAGGAGGAGGTTTCGGCCGGAGACGGAGGTGATGGCGGAGCTCCGTGGTATCTGAGGGTCCAGGAGCTGGCTCACGACAGTCTGATCGCTGCCACGCGAGCTCAGCTGGCCAGAGACGCCCGCCACACCACTGACCACAGCCACAGCGGTCAGCCCGAGCCCAAGAGAGAGCCCAGAGCACAGAAGGTCCACCGCTGCCCCTACGAGAGCTGCCACCGCACCTTCACCTACCCAGCACACCTCAAATACCACCTGAAGACCCACCGGTGACAGACACACACACACTCATGTTTGTTTTGCTATATTTGTGAGGACTCCAACAGACTTCTATTGTTTTTATACTGACATAACAATATATTTTAAACGCCCTACACCAACCCTACCCCTTAAACTACCCATCACAGAAACTCTCTAATATTTGGACCGAACTGTTCTGGAACTGTGTTGAAAACACAACTTAACCACTGATCTGTAGTCGTGTCCTCTTTTGGAAGCTCAATCAAAGTAGTTACAGTACAGCCAGAAAAATAGCTCCGCCTTCTTTCTTTGCGTAAACATTTGGGCGATGTTATAAAATAAGCTCTGTGATGTAGCGACGTGGGGGCGTGTTTAAATGAGCCGTTTTAGGGGGGTTAACAAGTCATACATTTTATAAAGAAAATCTCTTTGGTCTTTGCAGCTTTAGGGATCTTATCTACAGAATGCACTAAAAGCTTGTAACACTCCAAAGAGAATGAAAGACTTGAAACCTCATCATAGGCCCCAGATATTCACAGCCGCTTTACATGGTAACAGTCGGTGTAAAAGTACAATGTTGCATCACTCCCTAAAAAGGCAAATCATTTTGTTACTTAGTTACTTTTTTTATGGAATGGAATGCATTGTGTTACTTTTGAGTTACTTTTTAAATCTGGGCAGGGCTTGCTTGCTTGTTTTGTTAATATGAAAATGACTATTTTTCAAACATAAACGTCCCTTCACAGCAATAAATAAATGAAACGAGTCTCCGGCTGAAGGAAATGTAAATTCACATCTGTACTGTAGAAGACAGCTCAAACTAATCACGTGAAGAATGTGGCGCAGAAGAAGAAAGTTCAGCACTATTCAGAAATAGCTAATATCAAACACAAATGGGTTTAATTTTAGATTATTAATATGATTGAATTGGATCATCAAAGGTCAGATAAAATGGGTTTAAACTATTGCAGGTTTGCAGGATATATTTTTATTGATTTTTGAGGATCACTGAATGTGTTTTTAAATGATTTTTAATCTAGAATTACAGTAAGATCATCTTCACACACAACTTTCTGCACTTTCTCCTGATTTGTCTCAACATGGCAACCACAGAGCTGTAAACAAAGTAACTGGAGTTAATTAATTAAACAAAATAACTCTGATATTTCCTTCTATATTAAAAATGAATGCATTGATTTACTAGTTACTTGAAAAAGTAATCTGATGATGTAACCTGTGTTACTTGTAATGTGTTACCCCCGCACTGGTGATAATAATGTGTGTGTGTGTGTGTGTGTGTGTGTCAGGAATGACCGTACGTTCCGCTGTGGCGCCGAGGGTTGTGGGAAGAGCTTCTACGTTCTGCAGCGGCTGCAGGTTCACATGAGGACTCACAACGGAGAGAAACCCTTCATCTGCAGTGAGAAGAATTGTGGGAAGAAGTTCACCACGGCTGGGAATCTGAAGAACCACAGGCGCACACACACCGGTACGCACACACACACACCAGAAGATACACGTTTGTTCATGTACATTTGTTTTTCAGATGATTGTTGTTAGTACCGATTCGTATCATTTTCAGGTGAGAAGCCCTTTCTGTGTGAAGCTGATGGCTGCGGACGCTCTTTCGCAGAATATTCCAGTCTGCGCAAACACATGCTTGTTCACTCGGGTGAGGTCACGTGATCTTTTATTACTTACTGACTAATGCCTTGTCTATATAGAACTTATCTTACGTCTTATATATTTTAATGAATAGATAACATGATGATGTGTTCACTGGATGATGTTTAGAATTGATCAGAGTGTTGAAGTGTTGTTGTTCTGGAGCTCAGGTGAGAAGCCTCATGTGTGCTCCATCTGCGGGAAGAGCTTCTCTCAGAGCGGCAGCAGAAACGTTCACATGAAGAAGAGACACAGCGACAAGACGCTGCCGCCCGACAGCAGAGACACGGGTAACACTTTCAGAACACATCTGTTCTCTCTGCACATGCTTACAGAGACAGATGTTTCTGCAAATAAATTCTTCATACGTATACATACAGTGTATATATGTTTATATATATATATATAAAAGATTCAAAGCCTAAGTCATTTAAAATTTCCTTCTGAAATGAGCATTTTTCCCAGGACTGAACTAACACTTAAGAATGTGATAAAACTGATTTTGGGGGGCGATTTTAAAACAGCAATTAGAGGTTTTTGCCTTTGAACTCTTCATATATATATATATATATATATATATAGCTATTCTTATTTCAGTTTTTGTTATTTTCTACACTTTTGTCATTCTTTTTATTAATAAAGTTTTGGGGTTTTTTCTTCTCTTCGTTGTTAAAAAATGTTTTCTGTTTTGGTGTTTGTAACTTGCATGTGCTTTTGTCATGTATATGTTATTAAAAATGTCGCTTTATTTTTATTGCAGTTTTAATTGTATTAATGGTGTAGTGTGCTATAATGTGTTATAATTTCTGTTAGCTTTTAAGAAATGTTTAGCTTAAATTTGTAACTATTTCAGTATTGTCATTTTTAAGTGCTTTTGCCATTTTATTTTAGTTTGTTACAAATATTCAAGGAAGTTTTTAGTTGCCATTTTAGTATTTAGTACTAATAATAATGGCTATTTTGCCAGGTATAAACAAAACACAGTGATTTTTGACAAACGAAAAAAAGGTTTGACGAACAAAAAAAGTGATTTTTGAGAAGTAAAAAAAATAATTTTTAGAAAAAGAACTTAAAATAACTCTTTCATTTAGTTGCAGCATTTCTAAATATCCTGTAAGCTTTTTGTTTCTTGTCATTGAATCATAGGTTAGTTTTTATTCGACGTTATCAGTTAGACAAGGTTTGTTAGTACATGTTTGGCATTTTGTAATTCCATGATATTTAAATACTGAAAGATCAAATTTAGGATGGTTTCTGTGTAACGTTTTCCAAATGAGGCCCCAGGAGTGTGTGTTTGACTGTGGGCGTGTCTGTGTGTGATTGACAGCTGAAGCGCTCACTCACAGCAGTTTACTGGAGGCGGACGGTGGTGATTCGATGGTCAGCATCAGTCTGCATCACACGATCTTACCGCCTCAAGGTATGACCGCATGCTCTCTCTGACCTCAAGTCACATGACATCATTATCAACACACATGTTCTGTGTGCTCAGGTACAGCGGACGCGGTCGTGGTCCTGACTCCGCCCCATGACCTGGTCACCATGACGACAGGCCACGCCTACAGCGACGACGTGGTCGCTCTGCTCTAATGCTACTTTTGTAAATAAACTATTTTAGGAAACTCATGAGTCTCGAGCGCATCGTTTCATCATCAGAAACACTTGTGTATTCTAAACATCGAACTCATAACGACTGTAGAAACACACCTTCCAGTCAGACGTTTATTGTTGCTGCATAACAGTGATATGCCAGAAAACAAATAACGTTTATTAATGTAATATAACAATAAACATTTTGGTGAGGAAGAGTCGAAAAAGGTTTAAGAGGAAAAAAAAACTTTTGAAGAGAACATTTTTATTCTCGACAATTTGGACGGGAAAGTGATTCTGTTGAGCAAAAAAAAAGACGTTTTTGACAAAATAAAAATGAATTTTGATGAGTGACAAAATTATTTTGACTAGAGAAACAGCTAAAAATGGATGTGCTGTTATCCAGGATTCTGTCTGGAATATGGCTGTATACGGAAAGTTAACAGACACAGATAAAACTTAAAAAAAACTTAATTGTGCTGCATTATAGACAGCTGTCTGGAAAGAGATCTAAACCACAGCAGCATCTCAGAGACCACCATGAAGATGTGAAGCTCTAATGGATCCTGAACTTCTGGAAGTGGTAGATAGCAGCTCCCAAAGCCCAGCTGGTCTCCACGTTCCTCACTTTCTTGGTCAGCTGCAATCACAAGCAGCGGGTTAACTGGTTAACGCTAGTTAGCAGGTAAAGGTTGAAAAAAGCCAGACATACCTGCAGCACGGTGCTTTCCTTAAAGCCGAAGCCGTCTTTGAGCAGACAGACGATGTATGTGAGATCCATGCAGAGGAATGGATTGAGCTCAGTGCGTTTAGAAGGACGGTTACACACTACAATACACACACACATCATGTATGATCATCACATAACATGCATGTATATGAGACGTAAAGATGAATATGTGTCTCACACTCTTTGGCTCTTTTCTTGAAGTCTCGGATCTTCACGGCTCCTCCTCTGCTTTCATCTGAAGGGGTTAAGAGATTGATTCTCGTCACAAACGAACACTCATCAAGACTTCTTAAAGAGATAGTTCAGAGTTCTTTTACTCACCTTTGAAGCATCCTAGGTGGATGTGCCTTTCTTCTTTCAGACGAATCCATATTCTAGTTATAATATGGATCCAGACCCCTCCAAGACTTTGAATGGGTGTAAATGGGTGTAAAGATAAAATGGAAACAGCGGATGTATGTATCCTTGGTTTGTGCTTCTCATTCGTGACTGGTGTTTTGTTCTCTCTCCGTGCTCATCACGCCACGCAAACATCTTATGTCATCCGCTGGGACTGCTTCCGGTTTCCACCGACAGCAGACGTGAGAGAAAAGTGCTTATTAAATTTGAAATCTGTATATTTATCAAACAAAAACGCATGGTTTCGCTACAGGAGGACTTTATTCCCCCCCGGAGTCTTGTGAGGGATGTTTTATTACGAATAAACGCACTTATTTCATGTCTTCCGAAGTATAACCGCAATCACCCATTTACAGCCATTCAAACTCTTGGAGGGGTCTGGACAATTTGTGTTATAACTAAAACATGGATTCGTCTGAAAGAAGAAAGGCACATAAACCTAGGATGCTTCAAAGGTGAGTAAAAGACAGGATCATTTTCATTTTTGGGAGAACTATCCCTTTAAGAGCAAATAGAGCACTTTTAAGGACTAAATTGACGAATAAACAAACTTTACTGCTAAAAAGTGCAATATTTTGCTTGTTTTTCAGTCTTAAAATTCTTAAATTAGCATATATGAAAATTAAATAAACTGTCATAAATCTTAAATGTTTTGGAGTTTGGTCTGAAAGAAGATTATTGATAAAGTGAAAGTAGTGTAAAAAAATCTCTAAAGTTATAAGAGGTTACATTAAGTTTTTAAAATGATAGTTACATTTAAAAAATAAATAAAATTATGTATAAAGAGTGGTGGCTGTCATAAAAAACTTGACTTGGATTCATTCAAACAAATGAAACATTGAAGAACAGTAACATTTATTATGAATATGTCATGTTGCATATATTTAGCCCCTCATTACAGTTTATTTTTCTATCTGACTAATGAGTTTAGGGTCACAAAATACCTTTTTCAGAGGTATGATGTTACATGAATATTTTTCACAAGATGTCTTTGAGCGGATGAAACACTGATTGACCTGCGGATTGCAAAGTTATACTCTGTATTTAAGCTTAGCTTCAGATGCTAAGTCATGTTTATTTTGTGCTGAAACTGGTATTAATGTTAAGGAGATGATCGGTTCTCGCGCTGCCACGTCTGTTGAACGGTCACTCCATATTAAACAGCGCCATTTATTAGCCTGGCTTCCGCGACTTCTGGCCAAGCTACCTTACTACCCGCCTTCTGGGAGGCAGTTTTAACCTGTGTCCATCAGATGCCTCTGTATACTACTGGCCCAACCAATCAGAACACTCATTCCGATTCTGTTTCTGCTCGGTAGAGCTCGTTTCTCATTGGTTCCCACTTTTTTGGGAACAGAAATGCTCTAAAACGGCAGCTTGGCCAGACTAACTTTGCTCGCGAAATGAATGTAGCATCAAAGGAAGTACGGGCGGGCCCAGGCTAACATTTATGGTTTAAATACTGAAATTTGAGAATTTTTTCATAATGAAAGTTTCAAAGCACGATGCTTTTTGCGATTTATTGGATAGGAAGTGCGCTTTAGCTTTCCGCTCTTTAACTGATAACAGGCCTGACTAGTCCGTTCTTGGGCTTTAAGAATCGATATCGTTCCATAAAAATGAGAATTGAATAATATGGAAATATTGATATTTTTTAACCCAGTTCTAATCAACACTAAACCTGTGTGAATCGTCCATGATTTAAGCGCTGTCTCACCGATGAGTCCGGCTTCCACAGCGTGATCGAAGTAATAAGAGAAGGCGTAGAAGGTGCTGCTGTCCTTCAGCTCGTGAGGCTGTTTAATGATGCCCTTCACCACCTTCAGCATCTCCTGATAACACGCTTTAAAGCCCGTCACACCTGAGCAACACACACACAGCTCACACTTCAGTAACCTCAATGAAACCAAAAAAAGAATCTATTTTAATTCAAAAGACGGAGCATAATAAAAATCATTTTAAAAATCATGAAGAGTACATGAAAAACAAATCCAAATAATCTCAGTATTGGTGTATTATTATTATAGCACTTGTTAAACTTACAAATTTGCTGAGTCACTTTTATTTCAGGTAGTGGCAGAGGAAACATTTATCATTTACAATTCATTATTAATAATTTATCAGATAAAATACGAGTATTCCCTGCCTTGTAATTTTTTGTAAATATAAGCGCTGGCTTGGATTGAAGCGTGCAAACACTCTACGATCGAATCTGTGCGTATGCTCACTTTACAAATAACGCACAATGTCTCAATGCCAACAGTCTTTAGAATCAAAACCAGGCCTAATTTTCTTCATGTGATATGTCATTTCTCGTTGAACTGTGACAGTAATGATGAGGTGTGTTTTACCGCCGGTGACTCCGCTGACGTGATACTCCAGTCCTCCAAAGCTGAATTCAGCGATGTGTTTTTTGGGCAAACAGGAGCTTTGGAAAACGTTGTTTTCCGGACCTGCAGCACAAACACACACAAATGAAGAAGCGGTCGTGGATTGTGTTGAACATCATGTGTGTTAATGAGCGTGTGTGTAGGTGTGCACATTTTTGTGGTAAATGAGGACATAAATATGTATAATGACACGGGTACGACATCGGTATTACAAGGAGAAGGTGGCTTTTCAGCACATTATCCACACTTTTCAAAACACTTACAAATCACACAGAAGGAAGTTTTTTGAAAATGCCTGTATTTTCCTGTAAGGGGTTGGTTTAGGGTCAGTGTTGGACAATAACACATACAGTTTGTTCAGTATAAACACCATTACACCTATGGAGAGTCCCCATAAATCACAAAAACCAACATGTGTGTGTGTGTGTGTGTGCGGGTTCATGTGGTTAGTGAGGACACAAATGTGTATAATAACATGGGTATGACAGGTATTACAATATAAAGGTGATTTATGAGGACATTTTCAGTGTCCCCGTAATTCAAAAGGCTTAAAAAACATACTA
>JAUMHQ010000083.1:18839086-18849913 GCA_032361165.1 Enteromius paludinosus
TACTAAATGGTGTTTTTTGGAAAATCTAACAATGCACACAGTTTCCTGTAAGGGGTAGGTTTAGGTGTAGGGTAGGTTTAGGGCAATACCACATACAGTTTGTGCGGTATAAATATCATTACGTCTATGGAGAGTCCTCATAAATCCCAAAAACCAACATGTGTGTGTGTGTGTTTCAAAGACAGGAAGCAGTTTCGGTATAAATGCATATAAAGTACAATGTGTATTTCGGATGATGTGGTTAGCAAAACAAAGCAGTGTTTGAAAAAAACAATCGATTTGTGCTTTGCTGACTATTTTAAAAATACACAATATTTGGGTTTTATTGCTTATTAGAAGCAAAGATGTTTTTGTGGTCAGAAGAGAACAGACCTTGAACAGATTGGCCCAATTTGAGTCAGAAAAGAAAGACTGGTTACGTCTTGGTTAACCGCTGGTTTATTAAGACACACAGTGGCTATGTCAGTGATCTGGTTAGTTGGTGTTAGTTAGTGTGTACCTGCTGGTCCTGCAATTTGACTCCCACCACGCGGAAGGTGTTGCTGCTCGTGTTGTGGTAGATGTTGATTCGACTGAAGCCCTGCTGACCCGGTTTGATTGGCACCCATTTTTTGCTCGTGTCGTCATAAACCATGACAGAGGCACGGGCCTGACAGATGCTCTGCTCACTGTAACAAAACAAATATATGCTGGGTCAGTCCACACACACGCATGCAAAGCTTACATCATTAACCCGAATAACAGTGTTCTGGCAACCGCATAGCAACCTCCGCCAACACCCTAACCTCCCAGGATATCCTAATGACCACTTGCAACACCTAGAACACCTGAATGACTACATAGCAACCCCCACAACAGCATAGCAACTTCCAGGACAGCCTAACAACTGCACAGAAACTCCCAGAACACCCTAACGACCGCATAGCAAGCATCACAACAGCCTAACAACCACATTGCAACTCTCAGGATACCCTAAAGACCACATACTGTAGCAACACACAGGACACCCTAACGACCACAGAGCAACCAAAAAACACATGGCAACTCCCAGAACACCCCAACCATCACTCAGCAACCAGTACACCCTAACGCCAGCATAGCGACTCCCAGAACACCCCAACCATCACTCAGCAACCAGTACACCCTAACGACAGCATAGGGACTCCCAGGACACCCCAATCATCACTCAGCAACCAGTACACCCTAACGACAGCATAGCAACTCCCAGGACACCCCAACCATCACTCAGCAACCAGTACACCCTAACGACAAGGACACCCCAACCATCACTCAGCAACCAGTACACCCTAACCACAGCATAGCAACTCCCAGGACACCCTAACAACTGCATAGCAACATCCAGGATACCTTATCAACCACATAGCAGCACCCCACAACAGCCAACACAGCCCACGAACAGCAACGAACAGGACACCCTAACCACAGCATAGCAACACAAAAGACACCCTAGCGACCACACAGCAACTGCCAGGACACTAGGGCTGGAACTTGAACTCCCAAACAACTGCATAGCAACACCAGAGTACCCTAACTACCACACAGAAACCCCCGGAACACCCTAAAATCACATAGCAATAGCCGAGAAGACCACTCACGTTTGCTTTAAAACATCTAAAGATCGTTTTAACGTGTACTAAAATATGTTGCCGATTTTAGTAACAGAATTCACAAAAGGAAAACATGCATTTGTGTGATTGGACTACTGAATCAAATCCTAAGCGATACTGAAACCCAGAGAACGTGACAACGGTCTACCTTTATTAAAGGACAGACCATGAGAAACAGACTGAATCATAGGAGATAGTCTGAGATCAGCACTGAATATGAGGAAAAACAAGCCCATCTGTGCACTGCCGCTAAAATTATAAGCGTTGCCGTGGGCTGAACACGCTCGAGACGCGGTTACTCTGCTCTGAGTTCAGATGTACGAGTGTGAGTCTGCTCTTCCAAACACAGTCCCTGATGAAGAGGATTAGCAACCAATCCATTTTGGGTTCCACAGAATGGACAAAAAATACAATGGACGAGCTGAAACATTCTTCAGAATACCTTCTTTTGCTGTTCCACAGAAGATGAAAGTCATACATGTTTGCAGTGATGTGAGGGAGAGTTAATGATGACAGGAGGATGATTCTGGGTGAACTGAACCATGTCTGAATGGAGTAAAGAATAAAGACGTCCTATTCCGCTCCATCCAGCATCTTTCTGTAAATAACCACAGTCTAACACTGAGTCATAACAACACGCGACGCAACGCTGCGACTCGCGATAAAAGTAATCATGGTGTAATGCAACATATATGACCATCAGTGAAGACCTTGTCAGCTGAAATCCTTTCACAAGCGGTGCTTTTAAGAGTTTCTGCTGATCAGAGCAAAACACTTCAATAATGAGACGTTCATAGACGCAGGTTTAGAGCAGAAGCACACACGTTCACACTCTCCCTCTCTCTCTAACACACACTCTCTCTCTTTCTCTCTCTCACACACACACATGTTGGTTTTTGTGATTTATGGAGACTCTCCATAGGTGTAATGGTGTTTATACTGTACAAACTGTATGTGGTATTGCTCTACACTGACTCTACACCTAAACCTACCCCTTACAGGAAACTGTGAATAAAAACAAAACACCATTTAGTATGTTTTTTCAGCAATTTGAATTACGGGGACATTGAAAATGTCCTCATAAATCACCTTTATATTGTAAAACCTGTGTCATACCCATATCATTATACAAATATGTGTCCTCATAAACCACATAAACATCCACAGACAAACTTGTACACACACACACACACAATGAAATATGAACAAAGCTTCTCTGTGACATGAATCAAACACATCTCCAGCTTGTGAATGTGGCAGAAACCGGCTCCAGTCAACCAGTCCAGGTCTATCTGGTTACCATCATCCACAGCTAACTGGGAACGCTCAGGTCATTTCTCCATTAAAGTGGTTTATACAGACGAAAACAGGTTTATTTATACATCATGCATGCACAGTTTATGCCTGTGGAACATGTTTCTGACTCCAGCGTTGTCACATGATTTCATTATAATGCTTATGTAATTCGGTGAGTGTCGTATTTTGGTTTCTCAAGCCAGCTTCTTGAAAACTGTGCGTCTTGTAGATCACGCCGCAGTTAACGCTGTACTACACTACAGCTACTGAGAGCGCTGGCAGTCATGTGACCTTCACTTCCTGTCAGATCGAGTGAATGCACACGAACGTCAATGTCAGAATCGCACAGAGCAGCCATGCAGGGGCTCGGGCAGTTTATTTGTGAATGCATCAGTCATCACGTGCATGCAGCCGGAGCGCAATTATAAATGTTTCAGACTGCGGTGCATGTTTAATTCAGCAAGTGTCATGCAGTTATCATTGCACAAATATCATTCATTTGCATTTTTTAATCCAGAAGCAATAAAACATGTCTTATACTGTAATATAGCATTATAAAAAGCAATAGAAAATAATCAAAACATCTGCTGAGTCAGCAATGACTTCAAACGACACACGCTGTGTCATTTTCACCAGTTGTATCCTCCTCCAGGTGAAAATCACAACACATAAACCCATCAGACACTGAGATTCAGCTGAAAACTGCCTGAAACACAGAAACACGCAGAACGAGGAGCAGAGCCACAGAATATGAATCTGGTCGTTACATAAGCAGGAAACATAGTTTTGGTTTGGAGCACAAATCCAGAAGCACAGAGAAGTGAGCAGAGCCTGAATAAAGAACTCATCATCAGCATTTACTGTGAATAAGAGAGCTGTGAGGACAGTAAGGTTTCCTGAATTTTACAGCTTTAACACTGTTATTTTCCTTTTTTTTCTGTGAAGCTGCTTTGAAAAAAAAAAAAAACTATGAGAGACAGAATAAAAAAAAATATGATTTATTCCTTTTTTTTTTCCTCAACTCAGAATTGTTTATTTTTGTATTCTATGGTGGAAATGAAACAAAACAAAAACAGAATTGTGAGATGTAATTAATAATTAGCTCGTATCTCACACAATTGTGTGGGACAAAATGTTGTAATTTTGAACTTATTAACATAATTATTCATATTTTCATGCCATTGTGAAAATCTTCTGTAACAATCTGTTGGCATTATAAAAATAAACATGACTTAACTGACCCCAGATTCTGGACTAGGTAAACCACAGACCCAAACCAGAACTCACTGCTGGTTTACTGCTAGTATTGTGTGTTATTTAGCAGGATTGCGCCTCATTTATTCTCCATAAGAATGAAACAGAATCTGGTTTAAAGTAAATCTGCTGAGCTCTTGTCATAATCTCTAGGGATGAATCTAAACAGAAAATGATTTAATACCTCATTTAGCGGCTTTACAGCTGTTACATCTGTTTAGAAATGAGATACAAACTCACAATTTTTCAAAAAAAAAAAGTCTAAATAGTCAGATTAAAAATCATCTTTTTAAAGTTTTTTTCATTTCCGTGGCAGGAATGGTCTTAACATTAAATACACTGGAATCTGTAATGAAAGCAGGTCAAATGAATGACTCTGAGCACCTGCTTTCTGCTGTGGATTAAATCATGGAATAGTAGCAATTACCCTGTCAGTACCACACAGATGTGCATCTGCAGCATACCACATGCACACACGCATACACACCCTTTACGTTTGTTGAGTCTGTCGCTCTGTATCAGAGGAGACACGGGCTGTGCCGTGGTTGCCATGGTGACCTGACTAGCGCGTGTCTATGGGATGCCGAGCAGCCTCACGTCTCCATGGTACCCAGAAGCCTTTGGGATGCAGCACAAAGCTTGCAGCATCACTGCCTGTGTCTCTCTTCTGACTGGATCTGCTCTCCCAGTTCACTGATCTACATTTTTATCAATGAATATCATGAAAAATGCAATGAAACACAAATTACGAAAGAAATCTTTGATTTTATAGCTCTGTTCTTTTTATTCCTTTTTTCAAAAGGAAGAAATCTAAAAAATGAACATTAGCTGTAAATGTGTTGTGACGAGCATCCCGAGGAATCATCAGCATAGCCAAGGAAACAGACAAGGAATACCTGCCCTGCCTTGTCACCGGCCGATCAGTCACAGCTGCAGCAGTGCTGCCACAGAGGGTGAGAACCTTCTCCATGAGAGCACACACGAACGTTTCCTCTCCTTTTGCCCTTAGGCAGCAACCCGTAACCGACCAGCCTCCTCCACACAGGTAGACTTTACTCACCCGCACCAAGAAGAACCCACGAGCACAGCGAGCACTGGAGCACCGGCTACCTTCTCCCTCACTTACACTTATTTACTATTGTAAATAAAATCCACCCTCCGGGGCTTTCATTGCATATCCTTGTCATGTGATTCTTCCACCTGCGACATCTGGTGGAGAAGGCAGGCAGTGCAGTGAAGAATCACCGACAAGGGACCCCTTATTACTGCACTAATTTATTTATTTTTCTCTGTGCTCCTCCCCCATCATGGAAGACGTCCTTCAATGGCTAGCAGAGATTAGCATTTACCAGCAAAAAATTGCTGAGCACTTGGCAACTCATCAAGGGGAAACAGAACAGGCTCTCTCGCAGCTGCACAATGCGTTCCACTACCAGATCCACGCACCCAAGCAACCAAACTGCTTCCCAAGCTGACGGCCCATGATGACGTCGAGGTGTTTCTACAGATGTTCGAAACTACCGCAATCCGGGAAGGCTGGCATAGACATGATTGGGCACGCATGTTGGCACCGCTGTTAACCGGTGAAGCCCAACGTGCTTACTTCTCGTCATGGATGGACTGCTGCAAGCACTGCCCTGAAACTCTCGCCAGGCTGTGGGAATGCGGAACCCTAAGGTTTATGAGGTTTATGAGCTCTTTGAGGCCACTGAGCTGCTGGATGCTGCCTACCACTGGGAGGCTGGGGAGAGAGCACCACCGTTCCCCTGTATACACAGTGACAAACGACAAGTACCTAACCGCAGGTTGACCATTTCAGCGGCCACTGGTGCCTGGCTGGTGGAGGTGGGATTGATGAATGATCTTCCGGTTCCACTTCTGCAAGGAAGGGACTAGCCAGGGTTTGACCCCCTACTTACCTCTGCGATGCAGCTTGCCAGCCCCAGAGGGAGCCGCCGAAGATGGCACTCCTGGCCTCCAACAGCTGGAGATAAGGTGAGTCCCCCTCCCAAAATACTAACATTTTCTATAATGTCTTCCAGCAGGTGACGGGGCTCTTTCGCAAAAAAACAACGCGAGGATCACAGGCTGAAGCACTGCTGGATCCAAGTCCGGGTCATTGAGGGCAAGGACGCTCAGCCTGGTCCCCATCCTCTCCCGCAAATTCATTGTAAACTTTATTGTAACTTCATTGCTGCCTGCTCTACTGTGTTGCACAGCAATGGGGGGAGGAAAAGATGTTGTTGGTCGTCCCCAAATCCAAGACGAAGGTGTGCTATAGCTCGCTCACTCACACCCAATGGCAGGCCACCTGGGGACGGCCAACACCTCCCAGAGGATTCAAGCCTAGCCAACCTGCCAAAAGACGTTGCCCAGGACTCCTCCCCCGAGTCCGCTCATACCCCTACCCATAATCGAGGTCCCCTTCGAACACATTGAGATGGACCTTGTGCGGCCATTGCCGAAGTCTGCCCGTGGACATGAACACATCCTGGTCACCTTTGACTATGCCACCTGATACCCAGAAGCAGTTCCCCTCTGCAGAGCCACAGCCAAAGCCATCGCACAGGAGCCGTTTCTGCTGGCCAGCCGAG
Source organism: Enteromius paludinosus (assembly GCA_032361165.1). NCBI lineage: Eukaryota > Metazoa > Chordata > Actinopteri > Cypriniformes > Cyprinidae > Enteromius > Enteromius paludinosus. Next base: position 18,845,859 of record JAUMHQ010000083.1, read on the forward strand.
TCGGCATACCAGCAGAGATCCTGACCGATCAAGGGCAGGCTTCATGTCCCGGCTAACTGTTGACCTCTGCAGGCTGCTGTGCATCTGCAAACGGATGGCCTCATGGAGAGGTTTAACCAATTTTTAAAGCAAATGCTGAGACAAGTGGCAGCAGAGGACCGGAAGGACTGGGACCTCATGATCCCCTATGTGCTCTTTGTCATCCGCAAAGTCCCCCAGGCCTCAACTGGTTTCACCCCCTTCGAGCTCCTCTTTGGCCGTCAACCCAGAGGCCTCCTCGATGTGGCTAAGGAAGCCTGGGAGCAGCAGCCTGTGGTCCACCACTCTGTTGTCGAGCACGTCAAACAAATGAGGGAGAAGATCAACTGTGTCATGCGATTAGTCTGGGAACACATGGTCAAGGTGCAGCAGGCCCAACAACGGCACTACAACCGGGCAGCCCAACCTTCCTTTCACAAGGCTGATGGTCCTGGTGCCCAACTCTGCTTGCAAGTTCCTGGCGTCTTGGAAAGGCCCATATACACTTTTGGAGAAACTGGTGGTCCCCCTGAACAATTGCAGCACATCAACCTGCTCAAGAGATGGGTTGGGACCAGAGACCAGCTCACAGCTCTCACTGTCTCCGATCCCGTCGGCTGCCCAGAATGGGGTGCCATCAGAATGAGAGTCCAAACAGCTGATAAAAACATCACAATAATCCACACCACTCCAGTCCATCAGTTAACATCTGGAGAAGAGAAAAGATAAAACTAAACCAGCAAGGAGACTTCACACCATTGCTTCTAGCTAAAATACACATTCTTCATTACAATCCCAACAAGCAAAAAATACATTCTAAGAATGTTTTCGCTTACATTGCCAATAAGTTGAACATACTGTTCCTGAATGTTTAAAACATATATACATATATATATACAAGATTCCATTTAAGCAAACATTATGGGAATGTTCTCTGAATGTTCTGAAACAAGTAGCAGCAATTAAAAAAAAAAAAAAAAAACGTTAGAAAAACGTCCTACAAAACATTTCAGAAAAAAAAAAATTGTCTTCAGATGTTAACTGATGAAATGGAGTGATGTGGATAATTGTGATGTTTTAATCAGCTGTTTGGACTCTCATTCTCCATTTGGGCACCCATTCACTGCAGAACATCCACTGCTGAGACACTAATGCAGTGTTATGAAGCGGGTACATTTTCAGCTAAATCTTATTTTTGGTAAAACTGTCAGTGTCCTGAAGCATCATCGGTCTGTCCTACTGTACTCATAATCTCATTATTGATCATCACAGCAGCAGCTTCTGCAGCATCAGCATCATCTAAACCACAGCATCTCCTACACATCTGGACGTCTACCTTTGTCTCAAGACTAATTCTGCCACAGAATGTAAATATAAAAAAGGTAATTGCGACTTCATCCCCTTAATTTAGACTGAGCTTCCATAAGCTCGTTACAATCAAAAATCATTAAACCAAAGAAAGGCAACGTTTAACTCTGAACCAGAATGAATGAAACCTGTGTGTGTTTGACTGCAAAGTGCAAACTGATGCTAAACTCTCATCAGGAGCATGTGCAAATGAAGACTCGATTGAACACGGTTTATGTGAATGGTAAGAATGACACTCACATAAGGAGATGTTACCAATTAAGATTATCACCGTTCATCCACAGTAGTTTATCTGGAATATTTATCACACTAAACCAAAGTACTATTTTACAATATTTTTAAATGACAGGTGGAAATAATTTCTACACACACTTAAAAATAAAGCTATAGAAGTATCTTTCTTACATTTTTTGAATCTAAAGAACCTTCTTTCAACACAAAGAAGCTTTTGTGAAATAGAAAGGTTCTTTAGCTGTTAAAGGTTCTTTACGGAACCATTCAGACAAAAAAGCTTCTTCTAAAGGCATCATGAAGCAACTTTAAAAGTTCTTGTCAGTGCACAGCAAAAACGATCCTCATGTATTATTTGTCTCATTTTCTAGTATAAATATTTAAATATTTTTGAATCCAGTACAATGATTTAAGATGTTACGTCTTGTTTTTTGCTTGAACAAAAGTATCTGCCAATGGATTAAGAAAAAATATCTTAATACAAAGACTAAACAAGATTCATTTTCTTGCACCATTGCCAGTTTTTTTGCTTGTTTTAACAGAAATGAACAAAATATGGATTTAAAAAAAAAAAACAAACAGAAAATACACTGTCCCTTATATGTAGAGTAAATTTATCTTGATTCAAGAATTTAATATTTATACTAGTAAAAACAAGACAAAAAATATTTTTTTTGCAGTCAAGCTCACTGTCAGCTGGACATTACTCTTGTGCCAGGGGAGGTCAAATCTGATTAGAATCACTGGAACGATGTGTGAGATTACTCCATGCATCCATTAGTTCTCACACACAAACACACATCAGCACTAAACTGCTTCCATGGTAACAGCGCGTCTGTCTCCTCCAGGCTTTGAGATCTCCAGAACAAAAGAGGAAGCTGTAAATCAGGCCTTTACCCTTATGTTTTCCGGCTTTACAGCTCCGATAGGATTCAGGATCCAGAGACGAGGAGGACATACCTGATCTTGATGTCAGCGAGCGGCGCGCCGGGCTCACAGTAGATCTGTGGAAAATAGAAGCGATGAGCTGGGACGTTAATATCCATGATCATATCAGAGGAACAGGTGCTCCTGGAATTCTGCTTCTCTCTCTCTCTGCGGCTCGGCTCCCCTCCCCCTCTTCCTCTTCCTCTTCCTCCTCCTCTCTCGCTGCTAGCGCTTCAGAAAGAGCATCTCAGTCACCTCACATTTATCGCTGCATTTCCCAAGCGCTCTTCTTCTGATAAAATCACAAGAAAGCTCTGCATATGAATATGAGTGTTTGTCAATGAAGCACCGCTGATGTTATCCTTTGTCCGTGACAGAAGCAGAGACGAGCACCGAGCTCAATGAAGGGATGCTGAGTGATGCAGAGGCCGCCTCATCGTCGAGCCATTGGCTAAGAGGACTACTAGGCTCCTCCCACTGCTCTCCAGTGAGTATCCTCTCATCGGCCCCTCCCCACTCACACCGATGCTCGCTTGCTCTCTCTCTCTCTCTCTCTCTCTCTCGGGATGGAAATCATAATTACAATGAAAAGGCTGCAAACTGATTAGGGCTGAATTAAAGGGGAAATGAAGCTGGATCTGAATGCTCTGAAACACTAACTAGTGTTCTGTTAAAGAGCCATGCATCATCTAACAGAGGACTAGTTTAGAGAGAGAGAAAGAGAGAGAGAGACTGCTGTCAATCAGATGACACGCTGACACAATTACTGTAATGGACAGATCGATTTCATAAAACAGCTGACCAGAAATAACACAAAAGAAACAGATTCATAGACAGACTGATAGAAAAACGAACATATATATATATATATATATATATACACACACACACATAGAGATATATGACGCAGAGTTGTTTTAATATTATTAGGATTATAGATAATATCTATGTTTTATCAATATTTTGTATTAGCTTTTTAATTTGAGTAATTCTCAGATTAAGTTAGATTAAGATTTAGATTTACTTCCAGTTAGTAATTTTAGCGCTTTAATTTAAATTGTTGCAGTTATTTGCCAAGACGAAATTTGACATTTTTGTTTAGTTTAAGTTCTAATATTTACATTCAATATCAGCTTTATTTCAATTAACAAAAATGTTTTGAATAGTTTTAGTCGAGGACAATAGCCCTGTCACAATGTGAGCACGCCGATGACTGATTCATGATTATTGTTCAGACTTTACAAGTGTTTAAACCACCTAGTACATGTTTACTAAGACACTCATCACTAGTTCTTGCACTAAAGCTGAGTGTATCCCATCATTTCAGATTAGATCTGTGCATGCTTGTCTGTCTTCTTCTGCATTACAGTAATGAATATGATCATGCTAATAATGTCATAATGAGAACTCATAGAGCTTCTACAGTAGCTACGTTTTCCTTAAAGGTGCCATAGAATGCATTGAGAGAATATTTTAAATTGTTCTCTGATATGTACATAGAAGGTATGTAG
>JAUMHQ010000083.1:18882897-18917856 GCA_032361165.1 Enteromius paludinosus
ACAGTGTTATTAGAAATATGAAACTTCCTTCTATATGTTCTATATGTTTCCTAAAATAAAATATACTGTGTTCAGTTGGGAAAAATAAGTGTTTTTTTACCCAGACATTTAAATGTAACATTGTAGAGCAGTAATTACAATACCGTGATCCCGTAATTTTTGTCCAAGGTTATCATACCGTCACAATCTCATACCGGCCTAAGCCTAGTCAGAACGTGCAAAATCGAGCGCCTGCAAACAGACTCAGTGGAGGCATAGACAGTAGTGGAAACGTTAAACAGATCAATGGTCAAATACCGTAAATCAGTCCATGGGGAGAGACAGAGAGAATATCCAGAAAACAGGCAGTAATCGGCAACCTGTAATCCAAAAGACAGAACAAACTGGAAACAGAAACACGAATGAATGAATAAACTAGAGTTGACGGCAATACACTGAAACAATGATCCTTGACAATAACAAACACTGGCTTTTATGCTAGAGGATATCCGGGTTGAAACGAGGAGGGCAGTGACAACAGTTTCAACATAAAAGTCCTACAGTGGCAAACAGAGAAAAACACAAGAAGTCCTAGAGCTGGAGTGCCATAAGCAGTTTCTAGCTGGCAGCTCCAGCTGGGCGTGACAATATGCTTTACTCTGTATTATTTTTATTAATAATAGTAATTATTATTACTCATTTTAAATTATTTATATTTATTTTTTTATTAATGAATCTATCAATTGAAATAATAGTACATTTGAATAAATATATATATATATACATATATGTGTGTGTGTGTGTATATTTTTGTCTGTTTGTGCGGGTTTATGTGGTTAATGAGGACACAAATTTGTAGAATGACATGAGTTTTAAGTGTCCCCGTAATTCAAAAGGCTTAAAAAACATACTAAACTTTACATTTCAGAAAAAGTATTTTATTTTATTATATATATATATATATATATATATATTATAATTTTTTTTTTTTTTTATCCTATTTTTTTAATATGGTTTTAGTTTAGTTAATGAGAGAAACCCTGTTACAGGGTTAGATGCTGCAATCCATAAAGTTTCATAGTCCCAGCTCATAGGTAGGGCCAAATCAGATTTGTCCTCTAATCCTTCCCAGTATAAAGAACATAGAACGGCTTTGTTATAAATATCTTTTCCATGACTTGAATCATTCAACAGGACCTCTGCGTTCCTTCCAAAGATCTGCTGAAATCGAGACGATCCTTTTTGTACTCTTCAAAACATGCGAGGTCTCCCAAATGCGGCTATCATATTTCTTTTTTAGCGCTGACGAATTTGGAGCGCACAACTCGATCGTTCTGGATCGAGTTCTAAGCTGCAAGATTTTTTTATATGCGACGAATCCGATGGGAACCTGCTGTAAAATCACTCAAAATGACCAGTCCGTCTCTATCACTGTTGATTTTGTTTTCTCTTCTGGTCAGACAAAAATGCCATGTTGAGCAAAACCTCCTCTCACTTTTTTTTTGGGCTTGTGTGGGACGCCCTATTTGTACATGCTTAAACAAATTAGAGGAGCAGCTGTGCAACTCTGGCCTATCCATGCTGGCGTTGTGCGATTAAAAATATGCTCTGGTAAAAGCCAGCCTCTCTTCTCCCAAAATATACGGCTGTTTCTCTGGCTCTAAAGTCCTTGCCGTATTTACAATCAGCCTTCCCTTCACTCGGACCCCAGAGAGAAGAAGAAAAAGCAAAAGTTTGGAGAACGAAAGAGAGAGAGAGACCACCTATGCAGATGTTTTCCAGACATGGAACATGCTGGATGCCAAGAGGCACCTGTTGAATTGCAGATGTGTTTTTTCATTTCCTCAGATATAATTGGGCAACACACATTGGCTTTTACAAAACAGGGTGTAGAAACATCACATGCATAAAGGAAATAACCTCAGACACAGTTTACGAAAAATTCGAAGACGATATGCGTTGATGTGATTTCAGCCGAGCTGTTTTTAATGTTACGAAATGGCATGCACATGTCGAGAGGTGACACCAAGTGGCGTGACGCTTTTCATGCCACGTTTATGACACAGCTGTGTGAATCAAACTCGCAGGGCGTTGACTGAGGTGTTTCCCAAACTTTCCTCAAAATTTCCAGATTTACAGCGCTCTCTCATTCTCTCTCTCTCCAGAAGACCCGACAGGTCTCTCAACACAGGAAGCTCTGAGTCCCGTTTTGGGTCGCGGTGAAGATACAGCAGGTCCACATCAACACGGAGACACAGGCGGCCTCTGTGACGGCCAGCTGCGTGTCTGGAATAGAAGTCATCTAATTACGTGGAAAAGATGGCCACCAACCGCCAGCAAACAAACAGAGTCCCTCTCACCTGTCGCATGACCTACTTCATGATGGAAAAAACCGCTGGGTTGCTATAAAGCACCTTATTTTATGGGCCGAAGATGGTTTATTTTGGTTATACAGTAAGGAACTTAAAGGACACTGTGTCGTAAATCATTCATATACAGGACTTCTCCTCTTGGCCTAACATCTTATTTAAAAGTGTCTGCTTATAGGTTCTCTTCAAGGAAAGAACGTTGAAAGTTCTGTTTCAAGCACCTGTTAAGGCCAAACAAAGACTATTAGCTCTTTGTGGACACAATCACTGAAAAAAAGTAAGAAAAAAGCCCTAAATAAAATGATGCAGTGTCTGTAGTATCTATAGATTTTTGTGTGTGTGTGTGTGTGTGTGTGTGTGTGTGCTGGATAAAGAAGTTTGCTTGTGTAACTTTTTTCATCACAGTGTGTCTTGTTGTTTCTTTTTTTATGTATTTAAAGTTTTATTTGTGGATTATTATTCTCTCTTATAAAACAGGTAAAACTTAAAGCCATTGAATAAAACATATGCATTATTTTTAATGCATTATTTATGCCTTGTAAGGTACATTAGAATGCATTACCTAATCTGTAATAATTAGTGTTGGGTATAGTTACTTTTATAAGTAATGCATTACAATATTGCTTTATTCCCTAAAAAAGTTACTTATTCCATATTACATAGTTACTTCTTTTGCAAAATAATGCATGTACATTTGCATGACTAATATGAGCAAGCTTCAATTCTCTTTGGCAATTAAAAAACAATGAAGCATGATTATTAGTTCATCTAAAGTTATTTTTGCTCATTAGTATGGTTGAACAAGATCATCAAAGGGCAGCAGCTAAGACATTGGTTAATAAAATGGGTTTAGATTTGTGCTATTTAACATATTTAATTATTGCAGGTTTGCGACATATTTTGAGTTTGTTTAAAACTAGCACCTCCTCCATTTTTGCCAGACAAAATTCACAGCGTGAAGATAGAAGGGTGACGCCATGGCCAAACTGACCTTCACGAAAAAAAAACTCGAACTTTGGAACGCAGCGGCATGCACAAATTTGCTGCAAAAGCTTGGGTTTCGCATGCGCATAAATGGAAGTCAAAGGAGCAAAAAGTACAGTGTGACTTTTACTAGTTACTTGAAAAAAGTAATCTGATTGGTAACTCGCATTACTTGTAATGCATGACGTCCAACACTGGTTATAATACATTATAATACTTCTTATTGTAACTTATTGTAAGTATAATGCAACCTTTCAATATAATGTATTTTAACTGATTAAAATACATTATAATGCATTTCAGATGATTCTTCCAACAGCAAGGATTCTTTCATTACTTTATGAGAAAGTAATTTACACTTTAATCAAACTTCAATATGCAATAAAACTTTTTGTTATTCTTTATCCAGGTTTCATGTAAGTGGTAAGAAGTGGCAGTTGTTATGAGTGAATCACTGAACAACACTGATTCATATATTACTTTACGAGTGAGTCGCTGAGTCATTTACTTAACAATTTTTTTAAAGTGACTTATTATGAAAGTATTACTAATTAATTTCCACAGCTTATTTTGTTCAAAGCATTGGTTCATGCGTAAATTTACATTTTTGGGTGGACTATCTCATTAAAAGCATTTTTGTGTAAAATGTAGAGAGTGAAACACAAGTCATTCATGAAAGACAAGAGCAAAGTCTTACAAGAAGCTTACAACAGCAAGGTAGCATGGCAAGGTGTATGGCAAAGCTCAGCTGTCAGTCATCTCTTTGGCCCATAACTCTGTGTGTCAGAGGAATGCATAAGTGCCCATGCTGCCAACCTGCATGCAGCTCAGTGTGGAAATGTAGGCCACACTGCAAATATTTGGCTTGGATTGAGAAATTGAATTATACTGGCATGGAAAGCCAAGAAATAAAAAAGAGCAACCTTGGGAACCATTATGCAAAGTGAATGGAGGCTTCAAACCGAGTGCTACTGGTTTTCATTTGGACAGGAAAAAATCCCTCAGTCGCAAAACCAATCTGCCTAAATAAACGCTTCCCCAAATCTATCTTTGCCTTGGGAGTAAGCTGTTGGGTCCGGAGTGCCTTGGGTAGTTCATTGGGGTTCTTTTCTCCAGACATCTATATATTTCATCTACATTTTGCTCATTTTCTTTTTTGTCAGTGGCCCATGTACGGTTACAGTAAGAACTCCAGACTGAACCATCATGTAGTTATGCTTTTGTGATGGTCTGATACAGGTGACAAAACATAAAAGCTGTTAGAAAGGAAAAGCAATTAAGTTACAGTAGACCAGCTCTCAAAACTAGGAGCAAATTGGGAGTAGAGCGGGGAATAAAGTCTTGTGCTGGTCGCTTTAGCATCTCCTTTGGGTCGTTTGGCTCTTGAAATGTTTCCTGCAATGAACATAACAGATAACATTTCTGCAGAGTTGCTGTAACATATCGCACACAGGATCTGCAAATTCACGTGTGTGGTACAGTACCCTGTTTCTGTGATATATTTTGCCATGAACTCAAGAGTGCTGCAGTGTTGATGTATTTTTATAGGCCAACCTGGAAGTTTGCTTCACCCTAGTTCCCTCAACATAAACCCAGTGGGATTTTTGTTCATTAGCTTTTGGGTTATTGCGGAAAATAAGCTCGAAGGCTTATGATTTTGAAAGATTCTGTTCATCATTATAGTCTGCACCTATGAGGCCAAAATACGGTCGTCAGGCATGAAAAGCCATGGTTGCATGACTTAAACATTAAGCTTCTGAGAACTCTTTTTCAGCCTTTATTTAAAACACATTTTCCATTAACGTTTGAGTTAAAATAGGAAGAAAAGTGTGATTTGAACACAGCGAGGCTGTCAAAGCGAATAACGAGTTTTTCTGATCTGCATGTTGTTTCACCCTTTCAGCAGTGAGTTTAAAATATTTCAGCGGTCCCCACAGACTGAGTTTTTATTTAGGCGACCGTTATTTTACAACGTTTGCCCTTACTATTTCCATGACGATGCATCTTTCTTCTCACGTGACACACCGTGAGCACAATAATACTGTATGACAGATTGATCGCTTTTTAGTTATTTCTTTTTTATTTAAAATATTCACAAACTTGCTTACCGTGTCATGAACAATCCGATATTCCAATTCACAAATATAAGTAAATAAATGTGTTTGTCGTTTAAACACCTTTATAAATGATCTTGATCTGTAACGTGAGATGGGCGCCGCTATGTTTGTTTGTGCCGCAGTTCAGAGAGTCCCATCGGTTGGATTTACAGCACGTAAATTAATCAATTTCTCCCAAAATACATGTCAGTAAGTGGCCGGTAAACTGGGTGAAGAATAGAGTAAACTTTATATTTACTTGTGTATACTTGTGTGCTATATAAGAAAATGACGGAAAATTAAAAGTTGCTATTTTCTAGATCAATATGATTAAGAACTATACTCCCATTTCAGCAGAATAATCAAGGAAGTTTGCTTTTGTACCATGGCCAAAGCAGGTGCAGCGATAACGCGCAGCTCCTGAAAACTGTTATAGATGTGAAGGGTAAGGAGATCGTAGGAGACGCAGAGATTTCCAATAATGTGAGTTAAATCACAGATTTTTTTTATAATAAACAGAATGAACATCCAATGTCAGACAGCTTACACAACATTACAACATTAATTACGGACAAACTAAAATGAAACAGATAGGGTATAAAAGCACATGGAACTAATGACAAAATGGAGGACAGCTGGGGAAACACGGGTGGAGATGAATCAACTAATAATCACATTGACACACAGGAACATCTAAACATGGACATACACGTGGGAATCAAACTAATATCAAAACAAGAAGACAAGAAAATGGAATAAAAACAAAAATACAATGAACAACGAAACTATACCAGACAGAACATTACATTTACTCCCCCCTCCCGGCTAGGCGCAAACTTGAAGCGTAAACAAAATAACAACAAAAAACAAAATAGGGATGGGAGGGTGGGCGCCCTGGAGGCTGGAAGGGCGGAGTCACGGATCAGGAGTACCGGGGGGCCATGGCGGGACTGGAGTCCTAGGAGGCTATGGCAGGTCTGGAGCCTTGTGAGCCACAGGGGTACAATCCCAAAGTACCCTGTGTTGATGGCGTCTGGTGGGAACTTAGGAGGGGAAGACTCCTGCAGTGCAAGCTTTGAAGGGCGCTCTGGAGGCGCAAGCTCAGGGGGGCACTCTGAAGGTGCATGCTCAAGGGGGCGCTCTGAAATTGGGAGTTCAGGGTCTGGATTCGGGATAGGCTCTCCCAGACGTGAATCAAGAACTGGACTCGGGATCGGCTCTCCTGGCCGAAACACTGGGACAGGACTGGGAAACTGCAGACCAGAATCCGCGGGGAACTGAAACAGCTCTTCTGGCAGAAACTCTGAGACTAGATTCGGGAACGGCTCTCCCTGCCATAGCTCCAGTACGTGGTCCGTCATCAGTGCACCTGAATTCGCGGAGTCTTGGTGCGCCTCCTCTGGCCGGACATTGTGATCTGTGTCAGTGGGCGGCACTCCTGGGTGCAGAATTCGCGGGGAAAAGCATCAGATCACAGAGAGCCGGTACTGGGCGCTATGGTAGTGCGGTATCCAGTGGGTGCTTTCGCAGCGCGGGGTTGCTTAGGCGATCTTGAAGTGCATGGTTAGAGATGGATGGGCAAATGAAGTTTTGTGTAACTGGGCCAGCTGGTATAGGAGGGAGAGCAGGCACATCGGGGCAGTAGATGGAGGAATCTGTCTTGTGGTGAGTTGGAGTGTCTTTCCATTTTTTGGATAGGACTCGAACGAGAACTCACTACATCAACATAAAACTCTGAATTATTTAACTCTAGGACTAAATTTAGAAACTCAACTACAGATTTACGAAAATCGTAAGGGAAAATTAAACAAAATAAATCATTGTTGACTCCCATCTAAAAGTGGAAATTAATAAGGGAGACACTTCAACTCACCAGATGGAAACTGCTCAGGAGATCCTCCATATACTGCTCCAGTGGCCGATCTCCCTGCTGGAGCTCACATAAAGGTTTGTTGACCCACTCCATCATGCTGTAAGGTCCGTGATTCTGTTATAGATGTGCGGGGTAAGGAGATCGTAGAAGACACAGAGATTTCCAATAATGTTTTTTCTTTATAATAAACAGAATGAACATCCAATGTCAGACAGCTTATAAAAGGTTATAACATTAATCTTGGACAAACTAAACTGAAACAGACAGGGTATAAAAGCACATGGAACTAATGACAAAATGGATGACAGCTGGGGATGGAAACAAATCAACTAATAATCACATTGACACACAGGAACATCTAAACATGGGCATACACGTGGGAATCAAACTAATATCAAAACAAGAAGACAAGAAAATGGAATAAAAACAAAAATACAATGAACAACGAAACTATACCAGACAGAACGTAACAAAAACAGCCAGCACGCTTACATGCACAGGTAGCCCAGACAACCTCTACACACCCATTTAGCCACTTTTTAGCAACTGCCTTTTTCAGGATCATTAAAAACGTGAGTAAAAATACTCAAGTGTGTATTATTGATGTATATGATGTCATTAAATTAAAAAAACTCATTGGCTTCAAATTACTTGTTAAGAAATGCAAAAACGTTTGTTCTATATTTTATGAAGTGCAAACTCTTGTATTCAGTTGTTCTTACAGAAGAGCATATAGGTTCAATTCCCAGGGAATAAATGATGCAAAATGTGTATTGTTGATGAATTTGAAGTTGTACACTAAAACATGAAAATATCTCAGGCTTGTGCTCACCTCAGAACATTGACTTTGGGATAATTGCACCAAAAGTGCTAAAATGCAAACTCATTTTTTGGCCTACAAAAAGCTTTGCGTTCAGCGTTCTATTCAACCATAAAATAACGACCTCGCCGGAATCCGTAGCAATGCATGGCTTACATTCTCCCTGCCAAAAGCGAAATAAAACCACATTGAGACAAAAATGCCAACACTTCTAGTAATTGACAGGCATTCCAACATGGCCGGCTGCGTAAAAGCACATAGCCTTGGGGCTTGCTTTGTTTGCTCACAGCTGAGGCACAGAAGAAAGGGAGGACCATCAGGAAAGGGCCAGCTTTGACAATTCCATACAAAGGCAGCACTGTTGTCTAACAGTGTCCAGTCTGTTTCAGTGAAGCTTGCACTGTTCCACAGGCACATTTCATGGAACAGTAAGCAAGCAAGGCCAGAAACAGGCCTATTGAGTAGGGTGATACCACTCCTAACAGGGCCAAACCAGGGCCTGGTTCTCCTCCCTTTGAAAAGGTCAGAGGCTTCTAATTGCCCAACAATCTTACTGTGTTGTGCAGGTGTTCATCCACAAAGTCACACGAGGACTGGGCTGGGAGAGGTTACTGGACTGTGGGAAGAGAGCGATCTGGGCTGCTTTTGAAGGACAACTCTGAGTCTTACAAAAGATCTCAGCTGTTCATGGAGTCTTTTATTGCTCATTGGTTGATATTTAATAGCTCAGGAGATGTAATAAAGTTATCATCTATGATCAGTTTCAACTGTCTCAGATGTTTTCTCTTTAGATTCCTCTGGAAAAAAATGACAATACACTGGAAATATGTTTTTTGTTGTAAATAAAAAGATTATAGGAGTATGTTTCGCATTTAATTCAGTGTGTTACTTGACCTTTCTTTGTAATTATTTACAAAATTGACCTGCATTTTCTGAATGATAATTGTTTCAAAGTAAATACTACACTACTTTTTCACTCAAAGACAGAAGGATACAATAAGGGCACAAAAAAATAATGTAAAGGGATTGTTCACCCAAAAACTAAAATTATCCTGTCTTTTACCTACTTTTAAAGCATCCTACGTGTATGTAACTTTCTTCTTTCAGATGAATCAAATCGTAGTTTCAATAAAAATTATCCGGACTGCAGACATAAGAGAAAAGTGCTTGCTACAGCTCTAATGTTTGTGTAGCTACACATATATAACAACACACTGAATGTGTTGCTGAATGGTATGTGTAAGTATAAATGTGTAACAGGTAACACGACTCTTTTGTAAAGAAACTGTTAGACTTTATATTTAGTAAACAGTTCCTGTGTTTGTTTTTTTTCCCATGTAATTACTCGAATGTTACACAGCAGCAGCCAGTAAGCTGATTTTATTTTAAAGGATGTTACACTTTATAAGTGTAAATGGACAGTTCCTGAGGAGTTACCATCCACCCTATAAACCTACCCATCTCTAGCCCCTGGATCAAACTGTTGCAACTACTCTTATACATGTTATTACAAAATGTACTAATGTGTACTTACACAGTGTTACATACTATAAACATGTCTAGTTACTATGTAAGTACACAGGTATTAGTGCCACATAATATAAAGTTGAACTGAAATTGCTTAATGAATGTTAATTGCTTATGATTTACACTTTTTTTAATGCTCTAATCTGCAAACTCACTGCCCAAATCCTATCATATTCTATTGTTTATAAAAGTGCAAAAACATTTTACTATATAACTTTAGAGTATTTCTGTTGCACAAACAGTAAAGTATGTCACTAGCAGCGTTAATGTAATGGGTTTGATTCCCAAGGAATGCATGCACTGATGCATACCTTGAATGCAATATAAGTATCTATGGATATAAGTGTCTCTCTATGCATACATGTAAATATATAATGATTAGAGTCATTGATTCAGACTGCCACTTAGTGGGCATTAAAAGTAGTACCTTACACTACTGTTTTGTTAACATGATTAAAACATTATTATTATAATATGTGCCACAAATCCCATATTTATCTGTGTCTGTCAGCTTGTGGAGTTTTTCATAATTTAGGTAAGCTTCACAATTCATTATAAACAGTATAATACCATTATAAAGAGAAAAAAACCGTGCCAGTCTGCAAAAAAATGCATCAATTTGTTATTTACATGAATGCTTTTTACACCAATTTATGATAGGTATAAAAAGTGTGATGACGTCGTCATGGCCACCCATTGCTATAGCTGTGTGTAGTTTTGAAAATGAGTGGCAAAAGGAAATGAGCAGACAGGACCAGAGTTCCCCACATCAGGCACTCTGCCTCTGATAAGTGGTTTCCAGTTTCATAATGACAGACTGAGAGACTTGTATTAAAAGTCTTCCATGCCTCTTTGACCTAAAAATACATGCATGCCAGCATTTTATTGGAAGACTCCGTCCTTATAATGTTCATTTCCGATGAGTGGCTAAACTGAGGAGTTAGGGCTGTCCAGCGGAAAATTATTGGTGAGATCTTCATTGCTCAGGAAACTTAATGGAGTTCTCAGTTGTGTCTCATTTGTCTCAGTTCTCAGTTGTCTCTGATGTTTCTCATAGGATATAAAAATAGAAAGAAATGAGTATCATACTATGGAGGTCTATTTCTGCCACATAAGGAAAAGAATGATCATAATTATGACAGAAAGATGACTTAAAATGTCATGAGATTGGAATTTCATAATGTCATTTATGACCTATATGTCATAATTTTTATTATGGATGTCATAATATTGACTATATTAGACTGACATAAAACATAATCATTATGACATAAAAAGTAGAAAGACATCACAAAAACTATTTTTTTTTTTTACTTTATCTTATTGACCTCAGTTGATTTCATATAATTATGAATATTCTATAATTATGACTTAGTATGTCAATTTAACAAAAAAAATAGTGCGGAAATAAAATAAGTAGAAAAATTAATGCAGATAGCATTGGATCTGATCATAGATAATACTTCAATCACAAATACTTAAATCTGAGCATAGCTTGAAACATGATTGAGATCTCTTCTGAAACTCTGGAACATGCGATATGTTTAAACATCCATCATTTTAATGTAATGCATCTAGGAGATATAATTGAGATATTAGGCCATGCACTTTTTCTCAGTTTATCATTTACTTGTTTGCACAGATTAGTAAATTAGCACAATTTTCACAAGTAACACCATGAATTCTGTGAGATTAGAATGTTTTTAAACAAAAATAAGCCTAGGAATATATATATTTTTTTAACTGAATATATCCTGCATCCCATACCTTTGGAGCCTCTGGGAACAGATCTCTACCTCAGAATTCAATTTAGCCCAAGCCGCAAAACAAAACCAACACAGGCAATTATAAACACGTATATATATATATTTAGCTCTGTTTGAACAGATCTGCTCCATTCCCGCCAGTTTCTCAAGAAGTGTCTTGGAGGAAAGTAACACGGAATCAATTTGGCTCGACACGCCATCATAACAAACACAACCTTGTTTCTGGAAGTTTTGCAAATGTACTGGGCCCTCGGTTTTCTCCTCACTGGCAGCCCGAGTCACAATGAGCTCATGGCAGCACCTGTTGCACAGTGCGCTGCCTTAAAGGAAATGCCATGACCTTTAATGGCCCCTGACCTTTTGTAGCTAACGTAAACTCATTATGCACCCCGAGCCTGAGGGAGGTTGCTTCGGAGGCTCAGAGAAAGGGAACGCATCCCCTAATCCGCACTTGCTGCTCTCCATTTGGAGCATGTGTGCCGTCCTCCAACAAAAACCACCCCTCATTATCTCACACTTTCAAACGGGTCCCGACGCGAGGTAGACGTAGAGATGGACCCGTCGGGGGTCCCGCATCCCATCCGAAGGAAATCCCAACCTGCACAAAAGCAGCCTTTGTCTACTGTCACTTAGCAGCAATTACAGCCCGTCAAAATAGTTTTTTTCTGGGCCACATCGACGTGTTAATGGGCCCAAGGTTGGGTGTGAGGAGCAACCGGGTCTGTACACAGGGAACAGGGGTCAGAGGTTAATAGGGGCCCTATGATGAGCTTTCCTTGCTGAAGGATGCAGAGAACAATGATGAGATAATGTGATACAATTAGGCAGACAGCTACTCGCTTCGATTTGATCCCAGATCAAAGCCCACACCGAGTCGGGACATGCCTGTCCGATCGGGTGTAGCGAACATCTAAAAGCAGGGAGTCATTTGAACAGACCCTAGCTTTCATGTCAACCAGATATCAAGCATTTTGACACTATTTCATTTGGAGACGTCGTCCACAAAATATGTTTCCTTCGAGTGACTGAACCAAGGAGAAAGGGATGTCCAGGGGTGAATACTGTTGGAGATGTTTTCTTTTTCATGACAATCGTTTATGAACAGAAGGATCAGAGACAATATAGATCATAATATAGATCATATGTGTAGATCATGCATGTAGATCGTGTTCTGACCATTTTGAATCTGATCGGGACGAAGTAGGCTAGTCAGTGACGGAGATACCTTTACAGATACTCAAACATCTGTTTGTGTGTTCATAAACGTGTATGTGTGCGTTTGTGTGTGTCTATTTCTTCTGTGTGCTGAATGCAATTTCATTTATTCATATAATTATTTACAGATGATTTTTTGTCCAAAATGTTGTATTTCGGATGAAACTTATCTACATTCAAGTCATGATAAAACATGAACACATAAAGATAGAATAAAATATATTTATAATATGTTCATATATGCAAAGCAGGAAATATTCTGAAGCCCTTTAACTGTAGGTGAAAATCATCAAAAATGCTGGCGGTGGCTGGCAACAAAAAAACACTGGTGGGGAAAGAGTTAATCTCATAATCTTGGCTCAGAATTATGATTTAGTAACTTATTTAACTTAGTATGTAATAATTACATTCCTTGGTCTCGTAATTATCTTTTTGTCGTTACTATCTTTTATGTTTTATTTCAAAATTATGACTCACGGCGTGATTAAACATGATTTTTATTTCATTTAACAGCATGGAGTCATTTAAAGAGACCTCAAGGCAATACACGCTCCGGCACAGTTGTGCGAGTTCACATATGGAGGAAGCGAATTAGGCCAAATTGAAATAAAAAACATTCACCGAAAGTCTAGAAAATGCGTTTAAGCTGCTCGACTTAGGATGCACCTGAAACACAGCTCACAACAATGTTCCCTTCATGGTTGTGGCTCGTATTTCAAAGCTGTGAAACTCACAGCGTGAAGATTAATGTGGGACTGTATCCTCTATTGATATAAGCTCCACCACATTAAGGAAAAACCTGGAACCTCTCAGAGATGAAAAGATTTCTGGCTGATGTTTACAGCCCAACTGGATGCGGTTTTCACATGCAAAATGAACGCTTTATCAGATTTTTGAATAACGCGGCCCACTAATCACGCTGAGATTAAATAATTTCTTGTCCAAGTGTGGAGGTAAGTCATGGTTCATAGGAAACAAGCATTTTGTTGTTGTTTCTGTTGCACGGGTGGGCGTACTAACCTTTGTGATTCATCATCGGGGTAATGTGTATGTCCTACTCAAGCCCTGAGCAAATAGGAAAACATGGATCATGCGAACCATAAATACAGGCTTGGAAGCAGTCATGACTTTCTCTATAGCTACGTTTACATGCACCCAAAGGTTCATGACTCAATGGGACTAAAAACCTTCATGTAAATAACTCAATTTGTTAGATTGAGCTGATCTGAATGGATTTACAGCTAGAAATACCGTGCTCACATGTGCAGTGCCTTGAGGTGTATTTGCAAGCGCTTTATGTCATGCAAACATTCATATGTTCATTGAAGTCTTGTGTCTTAAGAACTGGTACAATGGGAGAAACCGAAAAATAATTTTCAAACTAATTGCTTCACAAAATCATTCAGTGATTTAAAGCTCTCGAAACACCACACTTTGGTTACACCTGCTGGCCAGAATGGTGTAAATGCAATTAAACATGCATAAAAACAGCTTTACAAACCAACTGCAAATGTTTGAAAGTGTAATATACAATTAAGCATTGAAATTTCAAAATGCTTTGAATTATATGTGATGTAAAGAAGCCTGGTTTACTAAAATTACATTATTTTGAAAGTTTCGTTTGCACTTCAAATGACTAGTTTCATTCAACGTTCATGCTTTTCAAGTTTCATGCTTCAAAAATAAACATGACACATTTTTGGGGCCCCTTAAATTGTTTTGAGAGTTTTCTATAATAGGTTTAGATGCATTTATTGTTTTTTAAATATGCATTTAATATCACCTTATTTTCCAGCGATTTACAAACAATTCATTCAGAACAGCTCCACAATTCAGTCTCTAAGCTCCTCCTTTCGATGAGCCTATGCTCTGGTCTGATTAGTCAGATGGCTCAGTCTGTTGTGATTGGTCTACCGGGTACAGCATGTCAGAAATGATGGACCCATTGCCGTTCCGTATTTTGAATGCTCAATGGAAAGTTGCGAATCTATTATTTATCATACTTACAGGTTGTGATTCAGCAGTCATCAGTAATGAAGTGTTTGTAGACGGGGTCAAGTTGTTCCCGGAAGGCCAGCGTAGAACACAGGCGGGAATAATTCAAATGTGTTACAGCCATCATGGAAATGGGATTCGAATTACTAACGACTCGCGTAGTCTGCCGATTCTTTATTTTGGGCGACAAAAGCAATGTAGCATGCACTTTCAGATTTACAACTTTGCAGATTGTTTAAATTCACACATACAGCTACATTACACACTGCATGACGGCAATATTGGAAATGGCCTAATAGGGGCACTTTAAAAACATATGTCTGCCTTCATTTTAGATATGTCATCAAGCCAAAAACTGCAATAATGTGACATTGGTAATGTTATCCCAGTGGCTTTCACCAGTTCTTAACAGAATAAATTTTGTTTGAAATGCATGTAAACAAACAATCGAATATATTAACGACAGGACTATCAGAATATGGAATTACATTGGATTCATTACAATTGATGAAGCGTATCATTTTAACATGCTTTCTGTTTACATCCTTAGGATAAAATCACGTTGCGATATGAAAGCCATATCAGATTTGTGTAATCTACGTCAACTGCGAGCGGAGATCAAGGGAAGCGACGATTCCCTTTAACAGCAAACCTTCATTAGGCACAAAAAGAGGAAGTTACAGGCGGGGTCGTTGAGGTTAATGCCGATCCGAGTGTCCTGACAGCGCGTCTCCTGTGACTGAACAAGGTCATGCGTTTGCTTTCACTGGACCTAATGAGCTCGAACAGATTTTGACTTTCTCTTTCCCTCTCTGCCAATCACAGGTCTCCCGTTTTCCCCGGAGATGACATTCCCGCTTGTTTTTCGCGGTGCATCACAGTGGGTGGGTTCAGCTCTCCAGCTCTGAAGTCATGCGAGGAAGAGGTGGAGGAGATGGGCGTAGATGCGACACGGGGACGCTTTTATGACATCTCGCATCTGCGTGCTCGTTGCACTATTTAGTTTTATACTAAACAATGTTGTTACAGAATGTTCTAACTTTGAAAGGAAGACAAACGCAGGGCAGACGGAGAAAAAGAAGGAGTTTGTTCTCCTCAAACAGTGCCAACACACCTGCTACTATTCACTTCAGAGGAAATGGACACTCGGTGGATGAGAGGCTGCTGGCCAGGGGACAAAAACCACCGCAGCTCCAAATTAGAAACAGGAAGAAATGTGGGTAACGCTCCGATTAAAACCGTCTTCCCCACATGGACTCAATATACTCAAGCCCAGCTCCTTCTCTGGAAACCCAAAACCCCACAGCACTATTTTATATCACAGTCAACAAACACGCTGTGTTCGAACGCCGATGGCATTGGCTTTCGCTGAGACGGTCAGCGATGTTTACTAACTCTGCAAATACTCTGCACTCTTATAGAGTGCTTCAGTCATGCTATACGATTAATGCTCTCATGTGCCATGCGAAGCCTTTTTGCTCTGATCTAAATATTTGAGGAAGTGTTAGTAAAACTGTCTCGGAGAAGGTTGCACAACTGTTTTACTGAAAGAGTTATGGGATGTCCTGGTACGTTCTGTTACGCTCGGATAGAAATGATACTGCCGTGTCCTGCTTAGAAATAATGACTAAAGGAAGCATTTTCAGCTTTTTGTTTAGTCAATCCTTATCTCATGCCATCTATGAGGAGGCCTCTAAGTGGTGGGTAGGGTAAGATGCGCTAAGATGTTCCCTGATTTTAAACTTGAAAAGTTGAAAACGAGCCATGTCTCATGTTGGAGAGCATTTATCAAATGCTTATGCTGCCATTAATGCTGAATTTTCAGCTGAAGAACAAATGTATTCATGAATTTATATATTTATTTATCAGCCTGTTCTCCAAAGTCAGTTTCACAATTTATTTTGAAGGAATTTTGGTAAATAATTGCTTAATAACTGAAAATTCAACAGTCTTTTTACAACAAAGACTATTAAAACTATAAATGCAATTACACTGAAAATGAGAAAAAGAAAGAAGATTCAAAACACTAAAAAAGGAAAGAAAAACAATTTAACTATTATTTAATCATTCAATGAATTGTCAAAATGCATAAATATACTGTGTGCATATGTATGTATGTATATATATATATACATATATATCTTAGAGTTGTGAAAGATTAATCACATCCAAAATAAAAGATTATACTGTGTATATTTATTATGTATATAAAAATACAAACAAATGCATGTATTCATATTCATTACAAATCTGTTATGTTTATATATTAAATATATTTATATATAATATTAAATATAAGGAAAATAAATATATAAATGCATTTATATGTAAATACTTTAAAAATATATACTGTACATGTGTTTTTAATATATACATAATAACAAAACTGTAGAAACATATTTTATGTAAAGAAAAAACATCTATTTTAGACGCAATTAATTGTGATTAATTGTTTGACAGAACTAATATATATAAATGAATTGACAGCTGGAACATGTTTATTCTGGCGAGCTTGTTTCTACTCCATTTTAACTAAATTAGCAAACTTTTCCCTCTGAATGTTTTGGATATCGCATTATTGTGTCGTGCTAATCATCTCTGAATTTGTTACAGTTTTAACTGTAAATGCACATGGCATCTTCCCCCATCTTGCGCTTGTGGTGCACTTTTTTTTTACAGAATTCATTGTGCCTTTTTCTTTAAAAACATTCCTTTGAAATGTAGATTTCAAAAAAGCCAATCACAAGATGGCTCAAGAAGAGCTTGAGAATGTGTTTTAAGCCAGAGAGGGACAGAAAAAAAGAGAAGAGCCACTGCTTGGCCCTAACCAAACATTCCCCGTCCCGTTCTCTCACACATCTGTACGGATATGTGATCTTTCAACCATTCTGTTGAATAGATTCTGGTGTTCGTAATGCACCGCACTAACTTTCCCACAGTGGACTATTAGTGTTGCGCTGCTGTCAACAGGCGGCTGGCTGGGACAAATGGGGCGGAACCGAATGAAAGAGGAGTCACGAAAAAAGCGATGCACCGAAAGGATGAATTAGGGGGGAAATGAATGCTGAAATATGCCCATTGCCCTTTTGCTTTCACCTCTGACCTTTGACCCCCTGATACTTCTCTCCTTTTTGCCTGACGACCGGCATTTCCTGGCCTCCTTGAGAACATAGAGGTGTCGACTTGGAGACGTTGAGCCTTAGCGGCATTCGTTGGAATGAATTATGCTGTCTTTATCAGGAAGGTATGCCGAGAAGAGCCAAGTGCTATAAGGAACCTTTAAAATGAAGGTTCCAAAATACAGTTTTCGCATATATTCCAACCAATTTTGGAACCACTTTTTCTTAATGTAAAGAACATGTAAACATTCTGAAAGAAAAAAATTCAGTATAAAGAAACTTTTTTGGATTTTTAAAGTTCTTTTTGGAGTCAGCAGTGCCAATAAATAAGCTTTATTTTTAAGAGTGACTCTTGAAATGAAAAAGCGTGAAAAGAGTGCAAGCATGAAATGTTGCACACGAAACGAACTTTACTCTTGGTAATAAATCAGTTTTTGACTATAATGTGCTAGGATGCAGTCACTGATGGGGTGGGCTGAAGCGGGGCGCTGGCACCCCTCTCCGCTTTATGATCTTATGGCCAGATGTTTATGTTCCATAGGCTGGAGTGGAAAACTGCCATGACATCAGCCAGAGGACAGCAGGATTCTGGGCCTGGGACAGGAAGTGACTCACAGGAAGTGAGCTGAGGTGAGGCAGGCAGAAGGCAATCCATCTCTTCTGCATACACACACACACACACACACATACAGTTAAGTCTACCTCATCACAGCCATGTAATGTAAGAAGCAATTGCATACAAAAGTTTTAAGAGCTTAAGCTGAGGAAAGAGATGGTATGCGTTAAAACTGAAATTGCACTCAAACAAATTTTTAGGCCTAAATTTAGTTGAATTGCACACAACACTTGTAAACACACTAATAGGCTTAATGTGATGCATATTTCTCAGTCATACATAAATAAAATGTAATAGTAATAGTACTAATAAATGTAACATGATTTAAATACTCAATAACCAGGTTTATATATTTATCATCAATAAATCATAAAAGCTCTGTACATATTGCTTGTTTCACATCTAGCCATATTTATCACATTCATAAATTCTATCTATCTATCTATCTATCTATCTAAAAATTACGCATCCAAAATAAAACATAGTATATGATATTGTGTGTATGAGTGTGTGTGTGTATATACACACATACAAACACTCATACGGTATATATTTTGAAAATATTTATATGAAATTATAAACATATATATTTGTAAAATGTGTCAATTCACAATGTTTTCAAATACATTGTGAACACAAATGCAAGTCTGAATCAATGCAAATAAAAATTTATAGCCACCCATTACTCTAAGACTGGCAGTAAAGATAGTATTTACCGCTCATGTTACTCATCACTTCCAGATGACGTCCGAACAAGAAGCGTCATGCTAATTGGTTGGTATGGCATGACATTACTCATTCTCCGAAGCGCATGGTAGAGTTGGTCTCAAACTGATCGACACTGACTGGTGCCATGAATCAGGCTGGGCTGGGATGCCTTGTGTTCCTGACCAGTGTTGCCTGGTGCTTCATATGTAGCCTGTTACACTAATGGGAAATGTGTGAGGAAGGAATTAGCACCATACCACCCAGGGTAGCGAACCCTGCCCACCCTCCAAGGCCCTGCAGCTGGTTGCAACCCCATGTTAATCCATTCTAAGCAGCAGGTTCAAGACAAGGCTTTGCCGTTAGGCCACCAACGGCGAGGTGTGTGTGTCCTTACCAGGACTTTTTCAACACAAACTAGCCTGATTAGTCTGAGTATACACTGAACGCGTTTACTTTTGAGAGAGAATCAACATGACATTGATACAGTCCTTGAGTGTAACTCATTTGCTGAGAAAACCTGGAGCAGATGTATCCAAAAAATCTTCAAAAACATTTTTTCAGCAATATAGCATATTGTATATCAGCCGTTCCATATGTACGGCAAAGCCACCGAATCAGCTGGGTATGGAGCCAGAGGAAAACTTAAAGTGAAAGATCAATGCCATCTGCTGCTGGGATACTAACATCTGTGATGGAGTTGGGATTGCAAGTGTACATCAAACTAGTAATCTTATAATCCGTCAAGCTTTAGCATTTGCAGGTGAACTAATGCGTTTTCTGACTTGTTCTCAATCATCTGCTGCTGTTCTCTGGAATGGGCCACATTCTTATGCTCTGAGTCAAATACAAGGTGCTTGTTGTTTGGTTCACATTCATTAACAAAAAAAGGATGAAATTATTGTATTATTGAAACATAATGGCCCGATTTCAAATGGGGCTTAGCTTAAGCCAGGACTAGGCATTAGTTAAATTAAGATATTTAAGCAACTTTTACAACAATGCCTTATAAGAAATTATTACAGGTGTGCATCTTAACACAGAACAATGACACTGACATGTTTTAAGATATGTCAGAGCAAAATATTTTCATATGAGACAGCTCAAACATGCAATTTAGTCTGGGACTAGCTTAAGCCTTGTCTGTGAAACTGGGGGAATAACAAAAAAAATATATATACTTTTTTATTTAATCAAAAATAAATTACAAGCATAATAATGTGAAACATTATAATAATTGATTAATTATTTTTATTATTATTTTAATGTAATTTATTCCTGTGATGCGAAAACTAAATTTTCAGCATCATTACTCCTGTCTTCAGTGTCACATGATCATTTAGAAATCATTATAATATGCTGATTTGCTGAAAAACATTTTTTATTGTTGAAAATAGTTGAATATGTTTGTGAAAACTATTATGCATTTTTAGGAATCTTTGATGAACAGAAATAGCATTTATTTTAAATAGATGTTTTGTACTATTGCCACATTATCCCTTTTCAACTGTTACTTTTATTCAGCATAATGCATCATTTCTGAATAAAAGTGTTAATTTATGAAAAAAAAAATGTTTTGAATGGTCAAGTACTGTATATTACAAACATAACACTTTTCATATAAAAAGTAAATCACTCTGTGTCTGTGTGTGTGTGTGTGTGTGTGTGTTTATATAAATATATATATATATATATATATATATATCTTTCTTGTATCTTACTCCTCTTGATTTGAGGTTGAAATGTGACCTGGACACATATCTTCGTGCGATTCACTTAAACTCGTCCATTAGTTGAGCCATCCAAACACGACCTTACCTAAGTGCATGCATCACCAAAATTCTTGTAAAGATAGAGAACAGATAGACCACCAACCTCGTCTAGCACTGCGCTACAGCTGCCCTTCAGAAACAAACACCCCAAATATCTCCTTTGACCATCTGTTTACATGCTTGCTCACTAGAGTGTTCCAAACTGAAACATCCTCCACGCAAAGCTTTTATGAGAAACATCAAAATGCTTTCATACACCAAGTCACTGTACTGCCATGGTTACCATCAGCCAATAAATGTCAAGAAAAATGACCAAAGTTTACTACAGCCGGTCTCCAGGGAACATGAGCGATGTGGTTTACTGTGAGGGGAAAGAGGCCTGTGTCCCAACAACAAATAGTTCAAGGTATGAGTCGTAGTGTGCTGGCCCTGAATCAGAGCAAACAGTGGATCTGCCATGAGGCCACGAGAGGGTTCTGACTCACTCGGTCTGAGGCACCTGTTCTGTGGGTGTATACGTGTGTGTGTCCATGTGTTTGCTTGTGGGTTTGTGTGTTGGTGCGATGCAAAATGACTTGACTCTATTCTCAGTGGATGCCATGGTCATTAGTGTGCACAACAAATGGTGCATGGGTTTGGGACATATAAAAACAATTTTAGTAGCAATTTATTTATGCATTCTAAAGACAAACACATGTTTGTGTGTTTGATTGTCCTGCCAGATAGAAAACCCACTCATAAAGAACAAAGAGATTTTTGTTGCTCATTCCATTTGACTAATTCAAATGAGTTTATGCAACACAAATATTTTGTCACTTTCATTTCTTTGGGTTTAATTTACGTTACTTATGTCGGTTAAAAAGTCTTAATTTGGTATTCCAAAGTTTAAAGCCTTAATTCCGAGCAGACATTCCCTAAATTCATAAAGTCATTAAATATTGCATGCAGTCCAAATACAAATATCTAGCTCAGTGTTTTTGTGTACTATTAGAAACATTCCTAAATCCGGATTTACTTAAAATGCTAAATAAAGAACAAACAAGCAGGTAGACCATTTTACTTATTTAATTTTATTTATTTATAATTTTTTTTCTTGGTTTAATCGTAAACTTTCTTCATTTTGTTTCTTATATTTTAGTTGGATGCAGCACTATTCCAGCCATTTTTAATAGATTTTTCCAGATGGGGTTCCAAGGGGTTGTGGTTTTCCTTTGCTAAAGTAAGGAAACCTTTCTTAAAAAAAAAAAAAAACATTTCACAGAGGCGCATGCGCGATGTATACATCCGCCGGGATTGCTTCCGGTTTCAACAGACAGCAGACGTGAGATGAAAATGCTTATTAAGTTTGAAATATAGATATTTATAGGATCCTGGATTTGCTACAGGAGGACTTTATTCACCCCCCGGAGCCATGTGAGGGATGTTGTATTACAAATACGCGCACGCTATTTCACGTCTTCAGAAGTGTAAGGGCTATAACCCATTTAAACCCATTCAAAAGCTTAGGGGGGTCTGGACTATTTATTATTATATCTCCGATTGGATTCGTCTAAAAGAAGAAAGTCGTATACACCTAGGATCCTTCAAAGGTGAGTGAAAGACAGGACAATTTTCATTAATTTTCTCAGGTTAAGTCTGTTTTTATATTTTTAATATATGACTTGTGTTCAGACTGAATTCCTTTCACACTTTTGAAGTGTCGGTTGGCACCTAATTGACCAGATTGGTGCCAGATTGTTTCAATGTAAGTCTGTTCTTTCTTTTATCATATTCCAGTTATATTTCATTTTATCACATCCAATTGTTTGTGAACCAACCGTACAATTTGAGGAATTATAAATGTCTTTAATACTCAGAGTTAGGGTTTATTCATTTCTAACCCTTAGTATGAGCAACAGAAGAGTTGCTGGCCTTAGCAAACACCACTAACTATAAAAAAAAAAAAAACGATTTTCAAGGGTTTCTGAGGGAAAATACAGGTGGCAACAAGATTTTCCAGTGACACTTCTGGTCAGTTTAACTAAAGCAAGAAAAGCCTTGGCTCTGTAGCAATGAATCCATCTCAAAGATTTTGTGCCGGGTTAACTGGTTGATGTGCAAATAATCTGTTTTTCCAGGAGCCGAAGTGGAAAAAGCACAAACAAACAGAAGACTTCATAAATACAACTGAGTCATTTCCTAACATTTAGCTGGCCTGGCCTTCATATACACACACATAGGGCCTCTATTCCGTCCCGTTTTCCAAAAAACCAACCCCCTCCCCGCTCACACACACAATAAAATCTAATAATGTAATAGAATAATGTGTTCTTTAAAGGGACGTAAGAATTAGACCCATCATTTCTGGGTTTGTCGGTCACTCTGGAAAAGTCATTTCTGTGTGTTTCTTTCCTCTTTCAGCAACATGTGGATGCGTGGCTTTTTGATGTGTTTTGAGCTGCTCCACAGCCGCTCTGTTTCCAAGTGTGCTGGACGTCATCGTACGGACGCTTCACAGAAAGGCGTAGTGAACCTCCTCTCAAATTAGCGTGCCGCTGTGGGATAACAAAGGCCTTCCGATCCGCCGCAGACCCTGTCCGAACTTCAGCGTCCCTCTGGCACGTGGCCAGCAGTCATATTCCAGCTCGCCCGGGTTCCCCTCATCAAAGGTACACGCTGCATAGTTTCCAAACGCCGACCGCCAGAAATCTGGAAATCGGATTCTGATGCTGCATGAATCTGGTCAGAGGAACTGCAGATACTTTCGGTGTGGTTTGCACTCAGTGAGACAAATCAAATTACTGTTCCTTGCCAAACTGAATCCCTCCTAACCGATGCCCAGACTGATGCTCGCAAAGCCATATGGTTGTATTTCCCGACCTTTTTTGATGCTTTTAAAAGAAAATTGGCCGAACTGACTGTTCTATTCACTAAGGTGCATCTTTACTCAACATGTCATTGTAAAGTTCCACTAAAACACTATGAGTTTAGATTGCAATTTTTAAAAGCAGATTTTTGTTTTAGACATCAGTGAGTAGTTAATAACTAGTTTCAGTGTTGTTTCTGTAAAACAACTTCTTCGTAAATGGCAACCATCCAATGACCAAGGTCATTTCTGCTGTAGAGTAACTTTTGAACTATGCAATTTCAAATTCAAATGTTTTAAAATATATATAAATTTGTGGAAATTAGAAGTTCATATTAAAATGTGCAAATGAAAATGTAAAACTGTATAACTGTAAAACTGTATTTAAATGCAATTAAAATGTTTATGTTTTCATTAAAAAAAATTAATGTAAAACATTCAAGCATTATTAAAAATTTTGTATATACAGTGCCCTCCACTAATATTGGCACCCTTGGTAAATCTGAGCAAAGGTGATTTTTGTGTATATGTGTATGTATATAAATAGATATATAGTTGAATGTTTGATATAAAAAAAATGAATGCATGCAACAATTACTAAAATGTAAAAAACATTTATTAAAAATAATCTGAATTGTTCCATAAATTTACATACAAATAAATGAATAAAATTGCACAAATTTAAATATAGTTAAATAAAAAAAAATTTAAAAAAAACATATGACTTGCTTCTGACATTTATTCTGTGAAAGCAAAAATGTCATATTTGAATTGTAATATATTTAGACAAAACACAAAACAAAGGCACATTATTTTTAGATTGAGATTCAGAAATCATCTGAAAGCTGAATAAATAAGCTTTGATCTGTGTATGGACAATATTTGGCAGAGATACAACTACTTGAGAATCTGGAATTTGAGGGTGCACAAAATTTATTTCAAGAAAAATGCCTTTAAAGTTGTCCAAATGAAGTCCTTAGCTATGCATATTACCAATCAAAAATGAGTTCTGATCATTATTTTGGGTATAAGCCATTATATTTACTCAATACCCTTATGATTTTTGGCATAAAATAAAAATGTATAATTTTGACCCATACAATATATGTTTGCTATCGCTAAAATTTTACTAGTCTGACTTAAGCTTCTGTGGTCCAGGATCACAAATATATTAATATTTATATGAATTTTATATTCGATCTCCTCCATTAGATGAATAATAGGGAATTTTTTTTTTTAGCCCCAGCTAAGGTACATCCATGTGAATCCATACGCCACTGATGTAGTTGTTTGGCAAATGTGAGGAATGAAATGTTTTATGGCTCTCTGGAGTGACCCTGACCCCGCTCTAGTATTCCTCTGATCTCTTGGGTAGTAAGAAGTCAAAGGGTCAGCCCTTGTAGGCTGACAGAACAGGACGGACGAGGGGAAATGCATGTTAAATGTGAAACATGGCAGGGGAGTTGTATTGCCATACAACTCAATTAAAGCTTTATGGACTCTTTAAAGACAAACCATTAAATCTAACACTCCCTGAGAATGTTTCCCTGCACTATGCGCGCTTGGGATGGAGGAAGTCAGCTTTTACCGTTGCATGAAATGTAATTTTCATTAAAAGCATTCATTCTGGGGTTTTTCAAAGAAAACAGTTCCTTCTGGAGCTGAGTGAATATCTGGTGAATAGAAACCACAAAGGCTGTTGAGTTTTTTCCATACCAGCGCTGCGGTTTGGTCTATACAATGACAAACTAACGTAGCAAGAAATAGAAAACTTTTGGGTAAACTTCAGATTGGAAAGAAATAGCCTAACACACATAATTATGCTAAAATCAAAGCTGCTCAACCCCGAGTGGGCTCCAGGGTCATTGTGATTTATTATTTAGGAAACACATTTCAATGTTTCTGCATGAGTATTTGGGTTTAGATGAGTTTTGAATCATGTGTACCAGTGCAGTAGTTTCCTATAATAAAATAATCCTAAAATAATAACTTATTTACCATAGTTTACAGCACCAAAAACTCCTCTAATATGATTATTCATACTTCTAAAACAACTTGTATGTTTCTTTTGAGATGATAGACTTAATTTAGAAACACCCTAAACAACATAGTTTTGGAGAGAAAAAGACAGAATACACATTTTGAATGTTTTACACACATCATGTGATGCCTGATTACCAGATTAAACTCTGTCCATGTTTCTCTTTTTAAGATTATCAGGTCAACACATCTTTATAGCAACCTGACTGATAGCAAATTTTAGTTAGAGTAGCTTAAGTAAATGCATTTGCTATGTTTTTAATTCATTTTTGGCTACCCTTTGGCTATTTTTATAGTGAGCTTTTGACATTCTACCGACTTCGCAAATACATATCAACTAACTCTTAAAGTATAAGTAGACTGATAGATTAGTAGAATAAGTTGACATACTTGCAAAGCCCATAGTCTACT
Organism: Enteromius paludinosus; assembly: GCA_032361165.1. Classification (NCBI taxonomy): domain Eukaryota; kingdom Metazoa; phylum Chordata; class Actinopteri; order Cypriniformes; family Cyprinidae; genus Enteromius; species Enteromius paludinosus. The sequence continues at coordinate 18,909,030 of JAUMHQ010000083.1, forward strand.
AATACAATAATGGTTGGTAACTGACGTACCTGTAGTTTATTTACAGTTAGTACAATGTCTACATTGGACTATCAAAATAAAGTGTACCCATTCTGTCTTTTATATAATATAAAAAATTGGTTCATAGATTGTGTCGTCCCTCATCAACTGAAAGTCATTACAAAATGATATTGCCTTCAAACTTGTGAAGCACAATTTATATTGATTACTGGTTTCTGGCATGTCTCTCCTACTTGATTCTTAAGGCCCGTTCACATTAAGAACAATTACTATAATGATAATTACATCAGCTTCCACATCGATGCACAACAAAGTTCAAACCTATTCAAAACAAAACTAAAATGATTATTAAAACTTAATATTAGTCTCTGGTTTGAACAGGTCTTTACTCAATCAGACTATTACCGTTTTGCACGAAATCCAGGATCGCAACATTGCATTTGTTATGTCATGACTTTTAAAGAGAACTTCATCATCCATGGTTTATTTTTTCGGTTTCAAAGAATGTATTCCCAGATGCACACTGATGTAAGATCATATATTTTTTTCATGATAAATACACATCATTTACAAATAAAGTGGTTATGCAATAAATACATCATAAAAATCTGAGCATTATACTTCATGTGCAATTGCACTCATTTTGAAATGTTCATGGGACAGGAAAATAACATCTTCAAAGCCACTGGAAAAAGCAAGCACTCTCATTAAAATATTTATTTTCCCATTTTCTTTGTCAGTCAACATAAATATATTCATATATATTTCTTTTCTTCCTCCAAAATAGCTCTTTGAACGCTCTTTTTGTATAAATAAAAGTCTTCATTGGGGAGTTCTCATCGGCACCCGCAGCCCTCCACCACCATGTCCTGATAGTTTTTGAGAATTACTTTCTCGTAATCATCCAGGTACAGCAGTGATATGGGACTGAGCTCCGTCGGGACGCAGCATGCTCTGGGTATATTGGAATTGACAGAGTTTACCAGCGTCTGGACGATAGCATGATTGGTGGAATTCAGGTGGTCCGACAGCGGGAAAGGACACTCTCCGTGGCAGTAGAAAGCATGGTAGCCCGGCGGCGCCACGATCCACTCGTTCCAGCCCACATCGCTGAAGTCCACGTAGAGAGCGTGCCGCCTGCAGTTGGTGCGCTGCTGCTTCCTGCGCTGCTTCTGCCTTTGCCGGGCCTGCCGCTTCTCTCGGTTCGAATGCAGGACGGCCGAGCCCTGACCATCGTGGCTGTAGGTCACCAGCAGGGGGCGGGCCTGCACCCATGAGTCTTCATCTGCATGAAGGGAGCGACTGACCCTCACGTGCCTCCTCCGGTTCCTCTCGACCTCCACGGATCCTTCCGACTCCTCGGGATGGAGCACCTCCACAAGGAGGCCATGGTTGTGCTGGGATTCACGAGCCCAGCGAGCCACGGCCGAGCCCACGTCAAAGCTCTCCCAGCGTGTGTGAGAGTCCTGCACCAGACGGGTGTCGAGAAGTCTAGTAAGAGGCTCTTTGGAAGGGGCCAGTGCTGGCCTGAACACCTCATAAATGTTAATTCGGTGGAAGCCGCTCGCACCGGCCTCACCGAGAACCTGGTCCCTGAAAATGCGCAGCTCCGCAGCCGTGATCAGCTCCTCGGCGGGAACAGAGGTAAGGTTGAAGAAAAACTGCTGCGTTGTTTTTCCTTTCAGGCTGGACAGTGCCTCAAAAGCCTCTGGAATGGCAGAAGAGAGAGTGTGTTAGGATCGTGTCAACGACAAAAGAATACTGTTGGATTCTTAAGCACTTCAGGCTGAAACCTGACATTTTTGCTTTGACTCTAAATAGGATTTTCCACTCAGCATTTTCTCGTCTGGCCTGAGTGAGAGATTATACGGTAGAACCAGGTGTTAAAATGAAAGGCTGGCTGCGAGCGCGAGGCTGTTTGTGTGGCTGTAGAGTGACAACATTCTCTTGTTTCCAAGTCTTTACCGAATAAAGGTTGCAATCAGCGTAGGAACAGCTACTCCTACAACTCAATACCCTAAAATAAAACGCTCTCAGACCAAAGAGCTCGCTTAATCTCTTTTGAAAAGAGACGTTTTGGAAATTCCATTCCCAATAATCCAACCTATCTGCTTCATAATCACAAAGAGCCTACAGAAGATAAGCATGCTTTATTTGATGTGGGAAAGCCCGGCTCTTTCTTTCCCTCGTTCTGTCTGTCTTTCTTCACCTTTTCCTTTTTCTCCCAGTCAATCCGTTTTGAGGGGGAGTGACTGTGAACATGTTGGGGCTTGCCGAAAGCAGTCAGCCACAGTTATGAGTGTATTGACATTCCTAATTTCTGTTTGTACGTTATGCCAAAACAGCAAATCGTACAAGTCGTACATTTATGACGGCTAAGTTTGAAAACTGATTGCATATCTCCACTGAGGATTTCAATGTCATATCAAAAGTTATTTCAGTGGGGCCTTATTGGATGGAACCTTAAAAACTATTACATAATATTATGTCGAAAACCTTTTGAGGGATGTATAATAAAAATCCAGTCGGGTTCTTAACCACAGAGTTCACCAAATTAAAACAATGAGAGAAGCCTGAGGCGTAGGAGGTGCTCGATTACTACAAAGGGCCTGAGAAAAGCCTCATTTGAAGTAAACAAGGAAGACATTTAATACAAATGCTTAGATAGTTTGTTTTAACATGAGCACAGAAAAAGCATCCTTGTTTGCAGTGTGTCGGCTCGACCACTGGATGTCATCCATCCGAATCTGTGCCATTTTACAGCCTGTAATGACTCTCGTATGAATCCCTCCCCCTCTCTTTAACACAGTACAACGAGTTAGCGTGATTTTTCCTGTGTTGCTATGAAACTAAAGTGAAATGTTTCTAAATTGTGTGCTATAGTTTATGTTGACCTCTAAACAGACTCCACAAAGAAGACTTCATGAACGAGGCCAGTGACTCTCACAGGCTCAACTCTTCCAGAGCAAGAGAGGGCATGTTTCACGACTGTTTAAAATCAGATAACACGCCTAAAAGAGACTTAATTGACATGCCACCTGATCACACTCGGGTTGATTACATTATAAAAAAAAAAAACAGATTCTGTTTCTACAGAATTCAAATCTGACCATTCAACAAGGCCACCCACAATCCCCCAACTGGCTCAAGCAGTTAGGCTAGAATTACCCGGGCATGTGATAAAGAGTTGAGCAAAGCTAAACACACACACACACAGTCACACGGTATCTGTACTAAAGGTGGTGCAGAAAGAAGCCCCCTCCACCACTGATGGCTCGAAAACATCAGTGACAGAAGTTGATGGAGAACAGCAAAACTACCATCCTGGATTTCCTCACAAGGCCCGTTACTGTAATCTGCGGATTCTTGGAAAATAACTAGTGCATGAACTCCATACCTTGTCTAGAAAACTACTCTAAGTGCACTCAGACACTATCAATTATTTGCAGCAAAGTCACCGTTAGGACGCATTTTTTGCTTCCCTAATAATAGTGAGAGCTGTTTGTGGAATGTCACTAGTTTCCAAATGGTTACATCCCACCGTTCCTTGGAATTTTAGAAAGTTTTGGGAATAGACAAACATTCAAACAGAAAATTGGAATTTTCTAATTTTCATTCCAAATAAAGCTGGAATATTTACAACCAAAATCAGGCCTCACCTTCATGATGAAAGCTTCGTATTGTGTTGGCTCTGCTGGCCGCCCGTTCCACATGCTTTCCCATAGTGCTCCTCGGGCGCCGGATGTTCGGGTCATCGTTTTCAGAGTGCATATAATACAAGTCCAGCATGTACTGAGGGACCACCGCCGATTTGCTCGGCGTCGGTCTTCGCTTCAGTCCAAACATGTTGAGCAGCCGTAACTCAAACTCGTTCAAAAAGTTAGTATCGGATCGCTCCGGCATGTGTTTCCCCGAATCACTGTATTTCCGTCGGTCGATCTCGGGAATGAGTCCAGCGGCACCTCCCAGCAACACCTGACCGAGCAACAGCACCGTGAGAGCGTAGACCACGGCGACCATGATCAGTCAGTTCCTGCGAAGATTAAATGCAAATTGACCATTTTTATTCCTTAGGATCATTTTATAGGTTTAAAAAACAGCATTATGTCATAGGATAAACTTTTTATTCTCTGGTTTAAAAAGCTAGAAACTAATGCACTGATCTGAAGAACTTTCAACAGTTAAAAGTTATTTTTACTGCTTTAAAATTAGTTATTTTATCCTTTAAAGAACGTTATTCAAACATACACAGTACATTTCTTGTAGCTACAGCCCCCCTGCAGCATTCAGGTGTTAAGTGCTTGCTCAATGGCACAATGGGTCATAAGATCACCCCTAGATATTGGTTCGAACCCCCAATCCCTCTTAGAAGTTAAAGGTTTGTTTGGTTTTTATGGAATACCTGTTCCTTTAAGTCCTAAAACACTTGAATAGCAGCCCAGAGCTCCAACCACTTATATGCATGGAAAAGATCCCTAGCCACATTCAACCTGCGGCTGCCTCAAACCACAGACATATCTAGATCTTTTGGAGATGTCTTTGAGGCGATGAACACACACGCACGCAAAAAGAATAAGAATAATATCCCTGCCGCGGGCTATATTATAATAAGAGATTGATCTACGGTGAAAACGCGACACTCCAAAGAGGATGTCAGACAAATGGGATGAAACAGGAAAGAGTGAATCAAAAGAAATCGAAAGAAGGGAGACATGAAGACAGCAGACATGGAGTCTGCAATTAAAGGGAGATAAGAGAGCAGTGTCTGGGTGGGGGTCTGTCTTTAGATCATGAAAGGAAAGTCTTCAAAAGGACTGAATGTCTAGCAAAAGACGTTTCGCTGAGGGAGAGGCAGAGTTGTGAGGCTACAGGTGGTAGATCTTACGCAAAAACAACTCAAGCAACAAAGACGACAAAGAGATCTGATGATAAGGAAGCAGAGAAGTGTTTTCTTTTCATTTGCGCATAGCTTCTGACCTTACAGACTACATGTATGAACCTCTAAGAGGTCATACGCAATGCACTGAGCAATAGAAATGTCAAAAACACTCGCACTGTTTACGAAGAAATAAGGAATTAAAGAAATAAGATTTAGCGTTACCGAAGTAGGAAGCGCTGTGGCCGGTCTGCGTTCCCGTCGTCTCTTAAATTCCTCATGAATTCGTGTTTTAATCCACAAGCGTTTTTTTTTGTTTTTTTTATCCCACGACAGAGAGTCGCCGCAACTCAGGTCGCCTCTTCTTGTTCATACTTGAGCAACACTTGAAACTAGACTGCCCTAAACTCTAATGAAGTGCACAAACGCTTAGGTCAAAGAACGCAGCAATTCCAAGAGTGACAGCTCGAGTTCGCAAAGTCCTGGATCTGTCATTTTTCGCCGAGAAATTGTGATCAGCAGAAGTTTTGGGAGACCGCTTGGAGACTCATCCCTGCGTGCAGCACGCGCCGCGTCTATGCCATTGATTGGAGCGCTTCGCTCCGCGAGCGCGAGTCTTTGAGTTGTCTGGTGATGTCACAATGACTGTCATCATTCAGGTCCATTGAAACGCGCAGCGTACTCTCCATTCAAACGTTTGAACATGCCCACAGTTGCGTGATGATTGATCAAATTTGTCTTCTACTTTATTCTAAACTGAAAACATGTTTGTATTTTCAACGGGAAAAGAATGTAAATATGGCTGAGTTAAACGTGTAAACACGAAATAACCTTACTACAATACGGTAAAAAGTAATATTAGCTTTTGAAATGGGCATTTTCAAACTTTAAAATGACAAATGCCCGTAAATATGGTGATAAATGGTATACTGTTTACGCGTGGAACCATTTATAATGTACACATATTAGAAAATAGGAAAGTGGTGTAAGAAATAATTACTTTTTTTATTTTTTTCTATTTTGTCATTGCAATATATTGGCTGTGAAATGTTTATCTAGTTTCAAATTGACAATTAATGTTCTTTAAGATGTATAAACCTAAAGAAAAACATATATTATTTTAATGGGCTAGTTAGTTCCTATTTCACTTCTCAACACAACAGCTTTACAGACAATATTGCCTGAGGATAGAAAAATACAAGATAGCACCCCTCTATGGCCCCCTGGGAGTCCCTGGTCCCCGGATTTAAAAACCTCAGTATTATAAGAAAACAATGTAAAAGTATACATTTTGAACTTTATGATGCCAAAACAGTCCCAAATATGTAATTTCCTTTGATGTAATATAGACACATGTTGCATGTATACTAAGCTATTAATAATGTGCAAAATAGTTGTGTAAAAAACTAATAATAATAACTTACTTTTATTTTGTTAAAACCATAAAAATCAATTAAAATATTGTCTGGAAGATATGATTTTTCTTTCACATTGACAGTTTTTGACTTATATATTTACTCGCTATTAAAGTGCAGTTAGGTGTAAACATTTTACATTTAAAATCAAAATGTCCTCTATATTTCTGTCACACTTTCAATTATTTATTTTAAAGCAGCTTTATAGAAAATAATACCTAAGGCAGCAAAAAAAATACAAGATAGCACCCAGTTTTAAACCCCCTGGGTTAATAGAAAATATGTGTGATTTTACAGTGTAGAAATATGGATTTATTTTTATTTTAAATATATTATACTATACACATTATGTATACATCTATCCAAAACAAAACTTGCATCACAAATAGTTCACACCATGGAGGTGTGAATCACAGTCAGATCCCAAGCAGACAAGACTTTAGTGAAGCATTTCTTCACTATTTGAATAACAATGATCCGTGTGAATCGACTGGTGAGGTGTCTATTACGCAACAGTGTGTTTGTTTCGCATAAATAAGTTCTACCTTTTCTCTTGAATCCAGGTAACATGCTATATTATAATAAGGCTAATGCCTTTTGAAGCATGATATGATATTAACCCATACTGTGAAGATGATACCTTTGGCCATTCCTGAAGAAGCCAAATCCCTGGTTATCATTGATCAAGATGTGTTAATGGCTGGTTTAAATCTTGTTTTACGACTGGATTATGCTCATTAGCAAGAGTTTGCAAATCCAGTGCCCTTTGCTCTCTCAGACCAGGGGGTTTATAAGTGACCTCCTCTCCTGAATCCTGATTCAGAACAAGTAAACAGAGAGAGAAGCAACCTTTTAATCCTTTTAATAATACAGGTGTTTAATTTAGGTTTTATTTATAGGCTATAAAACATTGTTTTGTGCTCCGCAGAGGCAAACAGGCTGGGAATAAACTTGGATGTCAGATGTCACGACCGAGGAACGTCAGACTGAAACCATAACTATTAGACAAATCCGTGGACGTCTGATTAGTCAACAGCACGTATGTAGAAGGAATCCGCATATGAAAACCGCTCATTGGTTACAAGTATTCATTTCAATTATGTGTTGATGGCAAGTTTGTTTTGACAAAAGCAGCTGGGCCATTGAGCTGGGAGAGACAGCAGTAGATTAAACCCCATTGAGATCAAAAGATATCTTTGTGTGCTTCCAAGACAATAACATCTTATGAGGGATAATCCCAGGATCATCCACTTAGCAATTAAAATACACTGATGCATTCCATTCCTCAGGTGATACTGGTCTCTACCAGTCTCCGCCAGTAAAAGTGAGCTGGGTGCACAAATCAGATGATCACTTAAACGATTGCAGATAGCTTTCGGGAGTGCTAGTTTAATAAGGAATATGTAGCCTGTTAAAGTTGCAGTAAAAAACATTTACGTGCTTTTATTCTCATTTGCCGCTCCCCTAACGTTCACCTTGTTGCCTAAACAGTAGGTCATGAACATAGTGCTCTAAGCTCTCCTTTGGCCAAAGGTGCTTTAGATTCAGGGATAACACTTCACAATGCATGTTAAGTAGCCTTAATTACTCAAAACAAGAAGACCGTGTAGAGTGAAAAGAATGTTTATCTTTGCCTTATTGTCTACCGGTGTGGGCTGAACCCAGGCGAGGAGGTCTGCTGGTGTGGAGGGAGGTGTTTGTGTGCTTCAATTTTGCCCCAGTGCCCCATTAAAAAACCTAAAGTCATTATCTAATGAATTGATGGTTGATCTAATTATTCTCTGATTGGATGAAATGTTATCTTTTAAATTCCATCTCATTATTTGCTCAAAGTTATCTGTTTGGTTCTCCAAATGGCTGCAGCCTGTGGGTAAAGATTCCGCTGGGATGCTTGCTTTACCGGGAAGAACGTCACTCATTTAAATGAGAAACAAAGAATTGACCAGTATGAAATATTGTGCTTATGCTTTCAAGTGGCTTTGCAGAATCTTTGATCCGTGGCTTGGAAGAGCAGCGACCTTTGACTTTTCCTGCATTCAACTTTTAAAGATCATTTCTATGTTTGGAACCGCGTGGTGGAAGTTGTTGCTTTGGTCTGGTAAGCAAACCTGAATTTTTTCTGAGAGATTGGCTGGCAATGCCTGGATGTTTTTATTTATTGTATTCATTTACATTCATATATGTGTATATTTATTTAAAAATACTGTAAAACAATAATATTGCCAAATATTATTGCACTTTTAATTAACTGTTTTCTATTGTAATATACAAAAAAAATTATTTATTTCTGTCCTGCTGTCACACCGTCACCTTATTCAAGCAGACGTGATGCATGCAAAACTGAATTTTTAGCATCATTACTCCAGAAGTGTCACACGATCCTTCAGAAATCATTCTACAGTAATATGCTGATTTACTTCACTAAAAGCATGCATTGTCATTATCAATTGTGCTGGAAATAATAAATATTTGTGGAAATATATATATATATATATATATATATATATATATATATATTTTTTTTTTTTATAAAAAA
>JAUMHQ010000083.1:18957465-18967574 GCA_032361165.1 Enteromius paludinosus
TGCTTGTTTAAATTATATTAATATTACAGCTGAACTAACACAGCTTTGGTGTCATTTTCATGATCATTTTGCCCTTTGAGTGTTTTCAAAAGTCTGCTTGGTTTCTAAGGAGACAGAAGTTTAAAAGAACAGCATGATGTGATATGTGTGAAAGTAGATGTGTGAAAAAAACAAAGCAAGCAAAAACAGACTTCTTGTTTGATGCCTTCATATACACATCTGAACATTGTTAGTGGGATAAATGAACTACTCTGAGTGGGAAAAGGTGTCTTTTTAGATTTTTCTTTAATTCCACATTCATAATTGATTGGTCTTTCTAAACTTACAGGCTCAAGAGAAAAAGGTCAAGATGGAGGAGAAGAGAAAGAAGTTAGCTTCAGCTGCTGCTCTGTTAGAGGGCAGAAATGCAGATGGGTATGTTTTGTGTGCTTTCTGTTATATCGTTTTTACTTTTATTTTTATTTACTCCCTGAATGCATTTACAGCACATAAACATTTCAAATCTCTCAATGGTAATCCAAAACATGATTAAGTGCACATTCCGTAAATGAGTTAATGTGACTGACTGTTAATATAAGTGATGTATGGTTAATTTGATGAGACTTTTGTATTGATTTTTTTGTATTGATTGTATGCAGTCTTCCAGTGATTTAGCTCATTAATATGGGGAAGCTGATTGAAATATTTACTTGTTTTAGGTTGGTGATTGCTAGTCGCTTTCACCCGTGTCCTGTGCTAATGGGTCTGCTGAAGTTCGTAGCACCATCACGACCGTTTGTAGTCTACTGCCAGTACAGAGAGGTAAAAGGCATTGGTTTGTTGTTAAAGAAGCAGTTCATCCAAACATGTTATTAAGCAATAGTCAAAATGCCAGATGTTGTTGTTAAGTTCCCAGAAAGCCTAAAAAGTACCATAAATGATGGGGTGTCATCGCTTTAAAAAGATTTCTGTATTAAATTTAATAACTGCTTTCTGCAATGTCTGATTTCTCTTGGTCAGCCTCTGATTGAGTGCTACACAAAACTCAGGGAACAAGGAGGAGTGATCAATCTCAGATTAACAGATTCCTGGCTCAGGCATTACCAGGTAAATTTTACTGCATCCCGTACACAGATAGTTGTATGTGTTTTAGTTTTTATTTTAGTTTTTTTTTATTTAATGTACTATATTTTCTGGAGGGTTTTTTGTTTGTTTTTTCTCTCTTCTTCTTTTTTTGCTTAATATCAGACTTTGATTTGCTGTTATTCTTTGCTCTGTGGTTAGACTGCAGGACTTGATGCTCTTTTTAACTTTTTATTAATCCTAAGAATATGTATGACTGTTATCACAAAATTGCAGGACAACAGCTTTGTATCGCTCAAATAATTTAGATTCTAAATTATATAGTTTAATTTAATAATATTTCACCGTATTATTCTATTTTTGTTAAAATAAAAACAGCCTTAAGCACTTAAAAATGTAATTGTAGTGTAAATCAAGTTCAACATACAAAAAATCTAAATCTTGTTATTTTTAATTTGCTTCATTATGCTTACATTTGCATTGGAAGAGGTTGTTTTTTCTGGAAAAACTGATACATTGTGATATAATTACAGTTATATAAGATGACTCATGCTGTGAAATACGATTTTGGTCATACCACCCACCCCTAGAAGGCTTTGACTTATTCACTTCTGTATCATTGTTTCAGGTGTTGCCCAACCGGACTCATCCAGTGCTGCTCATGAGTGGAGGTGGAGGGTATCTCCTGTCCGGAACCACAGTCGCTGCAGACGCCGCCAAAGCTAGAAATCAGCACAAATCAGAGGAGCCTGTTGCCAAGAGGCTTAAACTGGATGAGATTAGTTCATCATGTGATAGCTCTACCTAGGCAATTAGTTTAGTATAATTTATTTAAGTGAGACGAAACCAAATCAAATGGACTCTCACATGCAGGCAGTGCTTTATTCTCTGTACAAGTTGCACAACTTTATTATTCGAAGTCTGTTATCTGCAGTTTTTCTTTTCTTTTTGACAAGATTTGCATTTAAGAGTTGATATCAATGTTCTTATCTGTGTTTATTTAATTTTTTTGCAAGATGTGGAGGAAGGAAAACATGCGCTGCCTTTTCGGCATCCTCTGCACTTGGCAAATGACCAAGTTTTGCTCACAATATTGCATCATTCAAGTAAACATTTATGTTTTTAATGATTTTCAAAAGGTTTACAGCGTCAAAACACAAACGATAACCACATCCGTCAGGTTTGGTCCCATAATTACACATTTTATTAAATGTCAACAATGCAGAGATTCTATGGAAAGCCATAAAGAACAACAGCAATTTTCAAACATACTACATTTTTCACAGCTGTTAAAGTAGCATGCTCTTAAATGCATTCAAATTTGCAATCAGTAGTACATGGTCATTTTTTTTGTTTTTTAGTATTAGGATATAATAAAGAGAAAAATGATTCACATTGCATTATCAAGCTTATTTTGCCTTTTATAAACCGTTTTGTTTCTCAGACTCTCACATTAAACACCAACAACAAAATTCTAATGCAGTTGTAATCACGTAAGACATAGTAATGCATTCATCTAAAGCAGCCAAAGCGCGCACAAAGCAGATGGAAAATTTAATCAGGCTTGTCAGATTGTTTTAGGAATGGTTAAGTTGTCTTTCATCTGTTGATCCACAGAGGCCAGTGTCTCAAGTTCTTTTAACTGAAAGAAAAGAGCAAAAATTAAATGCAGTATTTAGGTTTTATAACTCTTTTAAGTGATGCTAAAAACTTGCTTTAATCAGTCCTTGGAGTTGTTTTGTCTGTATGCAATTATTGCCAAAAACGTTTTTTTCTCGTCAACAAAATATAATTCATGTTGAGGAATGATGCACTTAGCATCCTGAGTAAATGCGCTAATACTTTGTAGTTCGCAGGCATATCCGATAACTCGTATATCCTTGTAATAGCACAATATTTGTCTCAACAGGACAGACATTGATGCTGGAATGTTATTTCCACTTTTTGAGGCATTTAGAGTTGCATGTAGTCAAGAAATGAAAGGAGTTAGTCTACCCACATCCTTTCCTACAGTAGTCATGCAACTTATCCATGTTGAAGTCTAGCAAGCAGAGATACAGAAAAGCTACTTCAAGTGGAAAATCTGGCCTCGTTTTCAAGAGCTCCATGAAGCAAGTCTTGATTGTGTTGATGTCATGCTTTGTTTTCAAATAATTCCTGTCTTGTTCTAAACAACTTTGGTCAGGGAATATTTTTTGTTCCTATTTGTAAATACGAGACTTTAGGCCTCAGTGGTGGCTTATTTGTAAAATTGCCATTGTGAGACCTTGCGCAGAAGTGTCCAGCCCTAATCAAATAGCCCTGAGGATTGCTTGCAAATCCCATGTATTTGTGTTGTAGCAGGTTAGAAATGATCCAGCACAGTGGGTCTCTGGGAGCAGGTCTGAACCATTCCCAAGTTTCCCCAACAGTGCACATTTTGGATACACTGTCATTCCAGGGTAACCTTAAAGGGACCTATTTATACCTTATTTATCCTAAAGGGTACATATTAATAATTTATAGTAGTAATATGTACCCTAAAGGTAGTACCAAGAACTTACTTTCTCAGGATTTATTGTTTAGGGGACTTCAAGAAAGGTCTTTTTAACAAGTGTTTATCCATAAAGTATTAACCAAAAGAAAAACTTGTAACCTCTGGTAACTTTTATGAGACGATACTGGTAATAAAGGCACTGTCAATTGGACAGATCAGACTATACCTCTTCTGGTGTGAGAAGCTTCTGTTGGGGGACGCTCTTTTCCTCCTTGAGTGACTCCTCCTGAGTCAGCAGGCCTCTTTTGTATCGGAGAGTTTCAGTAAAGTCCTCTAATTTATGTTGGGGGTGCTTGTCAGTACTTTCGTCTGCCTGATGACCTCTCTTGTACCAGGCTGGATGGTAGTATCCTCTGTAAATCCATGGGGAACGCTTCTCATAGACATCTCCTTTAAGTAGACGTTCCTCTAACTCATTCTTCTTTTTTGTTAGGTATCTCAATGCAGCCTCTTTGTTTCCTGTTTCCTCGCTCTCCTCTGAGTCCTCATATGTTTTATCCAGGGGTCTTTGCTCATGATGCTCTTCAGACGAGTCCCGTTTGTGGTGCTTCTTATGGTGGTATCTATGGGTGGGTTTCCAGTATCGCTTTGCGATATCCTCATCTACCTCTTCTGATTCTTCAGATCTCTCTTCCCGCGAGTTTAAGTTTTCATTAAGTTGCTCGTTCAACAGGTCTTTGTTTGATTTGTAGTGCCCACCATTCCCATGACTCCTTTTGTGGGTGTAGCTTGGGAAGTCTTCTTGACTTCTGTCATAGTCTTGTTCTTCAAAATCCTCATTCTCACTGCGTTTGTGGTGCTTTTTCTTATGGTGGTATCTATGTGATGGCTTCCAGATACGCTTCTCTCTTTCCTCACTCTCCTCATCCTCTTCTTCTCCAAAAGCCCCATGGTTTCTTTTGCGTGTGTAACTTGGGAAATCTTCTTGGCTTCTGTCATAGTCCAGTTCTTCACGTTTTTCTCTGCTGGTCAGATGATGACTCTTTTTATATTCATAACGAGGGAATTCTTCCTGGCTGCGTTCCTCATCAGGATTATCACGCTTGTAGAGGATGGAAACATGTCTTTTCTGGGGAAATTCCTCTTGGCTTCTCTCATCATCTGGATCTTCTCTTTTATGCTTGTTGCCTCTTTTATAGAAACTTGGAAACTCTTCCTGGCTTCGTTCGTCATCCTGTTCGTCACGTTTTTCTTTCATTCTTCTTTTCATAAAACTTGGGAAGTCTTCCTGGCTTCGTTCATCATCCTGTTCGTCACGTTTTTCTTTCATTCTTCTTTTCATAAAACTTGGGAAGTCTTCCTGGCTTCTTTCGTCATCCTGTTCGTCACGTTTTTCTTTCATTCTTCTTTTCATAAAACTTGGGAACTCTTCCTGGCTTCGTTCGTCATCCTGTTCGTCACGTTTTTCTTGGATTCTTCTTTTCATAAAACTTGGGAACTCTTCCTGGCTACGTTCACCCTCCATTTCTTCAAGCCTGTCTTTGATTCTTCTTTTAACAAAACTTGGGAACTCTTCCTGGCTACGTTCATCATCCAGCTCCTCCCGTTTGTTAGCTTTGAGAAGATCCTCAATGAGTTCCTCCTCCTTGACTTTAGACTCCCCTCCCTGCTTTTTAAGCCCCTTTTGAGCTGGTTCTAGCTTGTCTTCCTCCTCTTTCACTGAGGAATGACCTGATCCTAAATTCATGAAGAGATTAAAATGTGCACAAAACACTCATGCAAATGATTTGTAAATCATTTTCACTCCATTGCTTATGCATTGCATGAATACATCCAATTATTTCAGTCTTAGAGTGAAACCACTGACCCATAACTGTCTCATCCACCAAGCATGATGTACTGAGGTTAGAAACTGTGATGATAATGTAGGCTGACTGTTCTCAAGTTATATGCCAAAATGATACATTTAATGGACTTAGATGTAAGATCAAACAGAGTTGTGCAAGAATAACCTGGATAAGATTTCTGAATGTTCTCCTTAATACCACAATGAAGCAACACAGTATGAACAGTGCAAAGTAACGTACCTGGTGTAAGGATGTTTTTGCATTCTGGATGCAGTGGAGTATTGTCGGTCTTATACAGTGCCTTTGAAAGGATGTGAACTAAACACTGGCTAAGCTGAAATTAAAGAAAGTACTTTAACCAAACAATAAATGTACAGGGTTTTTTTCTCTCTCTTTCTCTCTTAAAAACATAGAAGCTACAGCATACCAGGTCTTCTCTTCGGCTGTCCTGCTCAACTGGCATCGACTCTCCATCTGGGATAGTAAAAGCCTTGAATTAATTTTGTGCGAATTCAAGCTTATTCATCATGATATCACCAATTATCCATACGCTTTACTCGTGCAAAGCCCGCTTAAAGCAAATTCCCTTCCTGATTTACTATGTGCTCCGCAGCAAACTGCCTTGTCGCTGACCGTGGTGCTGAAACGAATTATTCTACGATTATTTGTGTACGTTAAGATGACTTCACTCACCTGCAGCGAAGAAAAGAACCAAGCAGACTAAAGCCGCAAACTTCATGATGCACGCAGATATTTTTCGCTCTTGGTGTTATCCGGTGAGGCTCTTGTCTTTGCGGTCTCGAGCAGCTGAGAGGAGCTCCGTTCCGCGTGCTGCAGCTCGGAGCGCGCGCTGCGTCTGTTTATGAGCTCGCGGTGGGACACGCAGGGTCTGAGTTCGTGGGTTGCTTACGTCACGAAATGTGAAACCTCAACGAGACCCCACCACCCCCACTTTAATGATATTTTCGAATCTCCCACTCTAGCCTATGCATGGCATTGAAGAGTCGGCTGTGATGTCGGTGCATTTGTTTGTCTTTTGATTCAGCTCATCGCATTCCAGCCCAAGAGTTTTGTGCGTTGAGTTACTTTATAGAGAATATAAGTGAAACGATCCCTATATTCCCTATATATTTTGTGACCTTCCAGTCATACTTGATTTTGTGTAGGCTACTCAGTTTAAAAGAAAAAAATCCAGCTTACTCATTAAATTCCTGAAACATTCGTTTGATTAATTGTTTATCCTATCTGAATAATGCTTATTGTAAATTATCGTAGTATAGGCTACATAATTGAATAAACAGTCTTCTTTGGAAACAGACAGAATGTTGTGCAACTCTCAGACGCCCACTGCGTTGATGTTTGGTGTGTGTCATCATGAGGGAATTGTGAAACTGCAAACAAATGTTTGGTACAGGTGCACTGAGTTTCAGCAGAAGGATTGAACCTGGGAATTTTAAGAGCTGCAGAAGGTTAAACGACAGGCTTTGATTTATCATCCACACGGACGGACCAAGGAAAGGGCCACATTTCAGTCTGTCAAAGCCAGACAAGGGCAGTATTTCTGGTTCACACGTGAGAAGGATCGGTAAATTGCCATTACGTATCTATGTGACATTTCTATTAAGTAGCCTAACGGACATTAGGTGTAATTGTAAAAAATAACCATTTCGGTCTTCTACGGTATTTCATTTCAAGCAAATTTCTGATTAGTTTTAAAGTAGTCGTTTTTTTATTTTTAACCAATTTAAAACATATTGTTTCAAACATTCATCCATACTTTATATATTGCATATAATTAAACTACACGTGTCATCTCATCTGAGTATTTACATTAAATAAAACTTTGTTTCGTTGTCCTAATGCCTCTAATTCTTGAGCATGTTTTGTGTTGGCTACAATTAGTTTGTACAGAATATAATTATTCACTTTAGTTATTTATCGTTGCACATCAGAGTACAAGTATGTGTTACAATGTTACAAGTTTTATTGTATGGATTAACATTTAATTGACGCGGATAATGACTCTGAAATTATATTAATCTCAAAGATGCATAATTTCATATGTTTAAACATTTTCTTAATAATCAAAAACTGTTTCTTATGAGTACTAACATGTTTGGCATTGCACTTGGCAAATGAGATATGACGGTTACACTTTCAGTTATGAGGCTGGCTCTGAGAAGCATTGATAAATGTATTTTAATTAAAGACAGCATAATGAGTCTCATGAATAAATAAGTGATAATTGCATAGCCCTGTCACCATATGCTAATGGATTTCAACACGCGCTGTTGTTTTGGATTAAACCGGAACACGAAGCAAGTAATATCTGTAGCATCCCGGTATTTGTCATGTTTATTGTCATCCCTCTCCCTCCCCAGGGAAATCCGACCTCTGGCAAGCTTGGAAAAAGGGAAAAACGTCGTATCCATCCTTCTTGTGAAGCTCGAATGCAATGAATTATACAGACATCTTGCCTCTAAAGCCGAAATCCCCGTTCATAATTTATTCAGTCAAAAAAGAGTGAGGCTTTTGAGTCATCGCTGCGCATGCAGACACGGTAAACAGGGAAAATAAGATGCAGGGTGCAAAGTGTACCTAGTACGTACTAGCAGATCTACTAATTGAGTTGAGCTCAGATGGGTCCCCAGAATAATGTCAGGTTTGTTTGGCTTTAATCAAAGTAATTTGCATGCTGAAACAAAAGACGGTGGCCAGCATGAAGCTTCTGCACAATGAGAGCTTTGATCTTCTCGTTTTTTTGGGTCCTCGGCATCATAAAACCAACTACGTTGCTGAATTTATATTGAACATTGCTGGTGGTCTGATGGTGGGTGGTTGTATTGTGAATATATTGTATGACGGCTTCCTCATGAAATTCCAAAGCACTTTGTCAGCAAGCACACAGCATATATGCTGTCAGATATTGTGTCACGGTCTATAAAATGGAACAGAAAGAGCTCCTGTTCTCTTATATAAATGAGTATTGTACACACACTCTCTTTCTTATGCTAAATGCTATGTGATTATTAAAGTGTTCCTATTATGGATTTTTTTTAAATTACCTTTCATGTGTGTGTAACGCAGCTCTAAGTGAATGACAACATCCTGCAAAGTTTTTATTCTGAAAGTGTACTCTATATAAAGTTACTCACTGCATACTAGCGTGGTCAATATTTTCTCAGTAAGCCAAGTTTACGGAGGATATTGACGTTTTCGCGGACATTGTAGTTATGTCACTACTATTCAGCAAAGAAAACCAAATAAAACTGTGTTCTATCTTCAAAATCTACGGTGGCCGAAAGAGCTCAACGCGCTGCAACTTAAGAAAACATGCAAAAAGAAAAAAATGACAACACATTAAGAAAACATCTTCATCAGTTTGACAACACAGGCGCTGCAAATTCACAGAAACGCGCTGCTAACACAGAAACGCGCTGTAAACACAGAAACGTGCTGCAAACACACGAATGCGCTGCAAACATACGAATGCGCTGCAAACACACGAATGCGCTGCAAACACAGAAACATGCTGCAAACATAGAAACGTGCTGCAAACACACGAATGCGCTGCAAACATACGAATGCGCTGCAAACACACGAATGCGCTGCAAACACAGAAACATGCTGCAAACATAGAAACGTGCTGCAAACACACGAATGCGCTGCAAACATACAAATGCGCTGCAAACACACGAATGCGCTGCAAACACAGAAACGCACTGAAAACACAGAAATGCGCTGCAAACACAGAAACGCTCTGTAAACACAGAAACGTGCTGCAAACACACGAATGCGCTGCAAACACAGAAACGCGCTGAAAACACAGAAACGCGCTGCAAACACAGAAACGCTCTGTAAACACATGAATGCGCTGCAAACACAGAAACGCGCTGAAAACACAGAAACGCGCTGCAAACACAGAAACGCTCTGTAAACACAGAAACGTGCTGCAAACACACGAATGCGCTGCAAACACAGAAACATGCTGCAAACATAGAAACGTGCTGCAAACACACGAGTGCGCTGCAAACATACGAATGCGCTGCAAACACAGAAACGCGCTGTAAACACACGAATGCGCTGCAAACACAGAAACGCGCTGAAAACACAGAAACGTGCTGTAAACACAGAAACAAGCTGCAAACACAGAAACGCGCTGTAAACACACGAATGCGCTGCAAACACAGAAATGCTCTGTAAACGCAGAAACGTGCTGTAAACACAGAAATGCGCTGTAAACACAGAAACGCGCTGCAAACACAGAAACGCGTTGCAAACACAGAAACGCGCTGTAAACACAGAAACAAGCTGCAAACACAGAAACGTGCTGTAAACACAGAAACGCGCTGTAAACACAGAAACGCGCTGCAAACACAGAAACGCGTTGCAAACACAGAAACGCGCTGTAAACACACGAATGCTCTGTAAACACAGAAATGCTCTGTAAACACAGAAACGTGCTGTAAACACAGAAATGCTCTGTAAACACAGAAACGTGCTGTAAACACACGAATGCTCTGTAAACACAGAAATGCTCTGTAAACACAGAAACGTGCTGTGAACACAGAAACAAGCTGCAAACACAGAAATGCTCTGTAAACACACGAATGCGCTGCAAACACACGAATGCTCTGTAAACACAGAAATGCTCTGTAAACACAGAAATGCGCTGCAAACACAGAAACGCGCTGCAAACACAGAAACGCGCTGCAAACACACGA
>JAUMHQ010000083.1:18977954-18990019 GCA_032361165.1 Enteromius paludinosus
CCTGTAAAACCGTTTCTGGGCATTTTTTCCCCTTACCTAAGATACATACCTTCTATGTACATATCAGAGAACAATTTAAAATATTCTCTCAATGCATTCTAAGGCACCTTTAAGCCTTGTCTGTGAAACTGGGGGAATATTCATTTATTTAATCTCTTAAGAGATTTTAAATAATAAAAACTGTAACATGTAACATGAAAATATGTACAAAAAGCGCATGCAATTTTTACATTAAAGGGCCGGGGCTGAATAAATCTTTGGTACAGGTCAAATAGTGCATGTTGACTTCACTATAGGACACTATATGTGGTGTTTAAATGCTTAAAGTGCTCTTTTATCTGACACAGGTGAGGTGGCCTTTGGTGTGTAATGTCATTCTGCAGCTGTGGCATTGTCCATTAATATTTAACATTCTGCTCTGGCCCCAGGTGAGCATTTCCTATTTGTTCTCAAACTTTAAACATATAAACATCAAAGGATAATCACCAGCAAATCTCCCTTATGCTTTAAAAGCGAGCTGGTTTTAATACAGACAATACTGGTTAGCTATGTGTGTTTCACACTGCTGCTTACAAAAGTGCAGAGGAAAGGAAAACCAACCGCCCTTTCCTGAAATGAACTTTATATAAACATAACAAAGATGTGATGCCTTTACTGTGCTTTGAAGATGATTTGAGATGTGAGTGTTCACTATGTTCTCCTACAGCCTGTTTCCTCTTTCTCTGTTTTGGTGTCTTTACAACTTCAGATATGCATTGTTAAGATGCATCACAGGTTATCTTTGTGATTCAGTAACTCTTCATGGCCCGAAATGTCTTAATTTATGAGATAAAATAGTAAATTAAAATTAGTTTATTTTATTTTATGCTAAACCTACCCCCCCAGTAATTGAGAAAAAAAGTCGATTATGTAGACAATAGTAGACTAAAGAGTACGGTGATCTGCAGTACCATCTAGTGCTCAGTATGGAATGTGCGTTTATGTTTCGTCATAACCTGCAGTGGCAGTGCGGGACCTTGTTGCTGATTAATCAGTATAGTGGTGTATGCAAATTGTAGCTTGTTTGAGCTGTGCAAAACAATAATGAACCACAGTTAAGCCTACAATGTTTTATCTTCACAGAATCTACCTAAACTAAATCTAATCAAAGTAAGATTAAATAAATAATTTGACCACATTCTTGAGATTTAAACGACTACAAAGTTGTTAGTTAAAGCTGTTTTTATAACGTTAAGTTTATACAATTGATAAAACGATTTCTATATGAATTCCTTACAATAAACTAGTGCGATATTACGTAACGCGCATTTATGAGTGTGTTATGGGAGTTGTAGTTTATTTGTGTTCGATTCGTTTATTTAAGCTTGTTCCCAAAACTCCAAATCCCATAATGCTTTGCTCGAGCGTCCTCAACACCCACGCTTAATAAACGCAATGACAGTAATCCCCCGCTGCTATAGTGACAGAGCGCAAGAGAAGCGGATAGATAAACGGAAAGAGATTTTAGTGTTTATCTGTGCATTTAACCACATAAATAATGGACAATTCCGGTAAAGAAAAGGAGGCACTTCAGCTTATGGCTGAAGCCGATAAGAAAGTGAAGTCTTCCGGCTCGTTTTTAGGAGGAATGTTTGGGTAAGATTAAAAACATGCTTCTCTGTTTATCCGATCAGCCCGCTAGTCCGCTAAATATCATATTGTCAGTATGATCAGGTTGCTAACCTTTGGTTTTATGTTTACCAGTTAATACTGAATTTGTAATTGCACAAATACTCAATATATATATATATATATACATGTGTATTTCTTTGTACAAGGACTCAAGCTGTGACAGGCCGCTTTGCGCATCAATCGATAGAAAAAAGGGCTTGTTCATTACAATGCATAGCTGATTTTTTAAATTACCATTTTTTGCATGATCGTAATGACTGAAATAATAATAACTAATGGAATTTTATAATCTGAGCAATAAGTAAAGTGTTACGTGTTTTGGCGCATAAGTGGCGCAGTGGCTGCAGTATTTACATATTTTTTTGGTTTTATGTCACTTTAATATACACATTTACAATGGTACTGCCATGGTTATCCATATTTATGTATGGAATTCTTTATATATGTATATGTTTGTGTGTGTATGTGTATATATATGTATCTATGTATGTGCTTGAATTTTTAATTTGTTGCACATCATGTAATAATAATGTTAAGTTAACGTGAAATAAGATATGAATGTTAAAATAGTTTTTTATCAAATGTTGTAGAATAAAATATATTTTTTTACAAGTATTATGATTAATGGAACTACTACATGTATTCATTTTAACATTTCACTTATTTTAATATATGTAATTAGAGCCATTCTTTAGTTTGTCTGTATCCATATTTGTTTGAAGAACATGGTCTCAACAGACACAGTGAGATGCTTTATTGGCACCGCAAACATATTCAGAACATATTCAGTGTTATTTATAGTAAACAAGCTCTGACCTAGTATGTTGTGAAATGGACTTATTTCAAATAGTTTTAATTAATACGATATGAGGCACTTAAAAACTGACCCAATTAAATATTCCCATCAGGACACAAGTTATCTAGGCCTTTCTGTTTATTACCAGCTATAATATTCTGACTTAACCCAAAATATATTTAATCATATTTTTCTTACCTAACCGATAATAAATAAAGTGCTTTTCTTCTGGCTTATAGATTTATTAGGAAAACATACTAGTTTTATTATGATTTTAAAGTGGATAAAGGATATAACTGCATCTTCCCACGTCTTTCAGAGGAAATCACAAAGTGGAAGAAGCATGTGAGATGTACGCCAGAGCAGCCAACATGTTCAAAATGGCCAAAAACTGGAGTGGTATGTGTTTATTAGTGGTGCAGACATGGCATGCTTCATCTTTAACAAGTATTATTGCATTGCATAATGCTTACAAATGTTGTTATGCAATATACATTCAAATGGTTTGAATATGTGCATTTTAATGTAAATAATAAATGATATAAATATTTCTGAACGAATGTAATCTCATTAGTGAAGTTACCCTAATGCTATCTTGAATAATTGCAGGATATTATTATTATGATGGTTATTGGATATTCATATTCTTCTGACGAGCTTTGTGTGTTTGTATCCAGCTGCGGGCAATGCTTTTTGTCAGGCGGCCAGACTTCACATGCAGCTTCAGAATAAACACGATTCGGCAACCAGCTACGTCGATGCGGGGAACGCCTTCAAGAAGGCAGATCCACAAGGTAAGGCCACAGATGAACTCCCAGCTTCATGACAATCTGTTGGTTTACTCTAAATAAGTGGATGTTGATGCATCTCAAGATGAATACGTAATATTAGACTTGTCATGTCATTTTTAAACAAGTTTATCTTTTTACTTTATTACTGAGTGGATTCATAAAATTAATCTCAGTGTTATTTGTTGAACAGTGTTATTTTGGTATTATTTCTAGTTTATTTTAGTGATTAGTAATATTTAGAATTTTTATTTTTTATATTCATTTATTTTTTATTGTTTTTTTATTATTATTTGTATGTGCTTGTAATTTTTTTGTTGGTACTTTTTAAAAATAATGTTTCTATATAGCTTTAATTTTTAGTTTCAGGTTTTGTTTGAATTATTTTTATACTTTTATGCATCTTTTGTTTTAGTTATCATGTAATAATCACATTTTCTTTTTATTTTAAGTAATTGAGCAGTTTATTTTATTTCAGTTCTACTGTAGTTTCTGAAAACAATGTTAGTACTGGATGTTTTAAGCACCTCAACAGTGAAGCTCAGACAAATAATATTGTGTATTTGACCGTATATGGCATAAGAATTAATTAGTTTTTAATGAGATCTGTTTGTGACAGTAAAAATTATGGTACAGTCCACTCAAAAATGTGTTACAAATATCAAAGAAAGTGTGCATTATATATTAGAAATGTAAAACATTTAACCTGTTCTTTAGACCCAATAATTGAACAGTGCGGCTGTTTATGCAGTTGATAGAAATTTAAAGTGTGTGTTTCTAAATATGGACTGTCAATTGATTAAAAAGGTAATCAAATGTATTACATTTGACTCATTTGTTTAATCTAAAAGAGTATGTCTAGGAGTAAAACACTGAATAGACATAAAGGGGCTTTAGATGAATTTGTTTCATTTCTGTATCATTGATTATAAGTCTGACTGTCTAATTCTTCCTCCTCCTTCTCTTTAATGCTTGCAATTAGAGGCTATCAAGTGCTTAAACGCAGCCATTGATATTTACACAGACATGGTAAGATGTTTTTGTAGCCGTCAAAATCATAGTTCGTGTAATGTTCATCCAGGCTGTTCTGTTGCAGGACTGTGTTTCTTCATCACAAAGATTTTTAAACAGCAGTTCATGTCTTTAGCTGCCAAGCAATCCACCTGCAAACTATTGCAGAAACTGCCAAATTTAACTGAACACGTTATAACAAACAGTAAGGCATTCCTCCCCCTTTCAAAATCTGAAATAATTATTTCATAAACGTCCCCAGATGTAGATGTCAGAAAAGCCTGAGATATTTAACTGAGTGGCAGTTTTTTTAAAGTCTCCTTTGTTCTGTCTTCAGGGAAGATTCACCATCGCAGCCAAGCATCACATCACAATCGCTGAGGTGTATGAATCAGAGCTTGTGGACATTGAGAAGGTATAAAAATGTTCATCTAGTGTTAACCCATGGTGCATCTTATGCTGGAGTGCTATAAGAAAGCTAGATTTTGTAGGATGCTAAATTATAAGTAGTATAAGAATAAAGTACGAAAACAACTGGATTGGTGCTTCTGATTCAACAAATATTCATAAGCTGAATTTAGAAATGCTGACGAAGTTTTTCTCGTCTTAAAAAAGCATTTTGGCTAGTTTGCTGTCTTACCAGCACGAAGGCTTGAAATGTAAATGACTACATTTACATAGGCAGTGTTATACTGATTATGTTTCATTTTTAAGGTCACACATTAAATTTTTTTATTTTCTTTGCAAAAACCCAGTCGGCAAAAGAATAGTATTATATTATATTATTTAATAATTGTAAAAAAATTTTTTAATCAATAATAATTATTGATTATAATGTATTTAAGTTGAGGTCACACTCTTTTTTTTTTTACAAACAGTCGAAAAGAAAGAAAATAAATAAATAAATAATAACAATGAAATATTATTAGTAGCAATAAAAAATATTAAATATAAATTTAGAAATTAAGGTCACACTTTAAAAATTGGTTTCATTTAAGACATTCAAGAAATACTTCAATAATTACTATTATTAATATTAATATTCTTATAATAATACTGTAAAAAATTATCACTGGTAATTATTACAATTAATTATTAGTTGTTGTTGTTAATAATAATAGATAATCAATTGTCCTTTTTTAACATTAAATTATTATTGGCAATAAAGTTAGTGTAATATTGTTAATGATAAATAAGTACATAATACATTTTAACAAATCTTACCAGCTTTTATAATCTTTTCTGAAATTGTCTTCTGATAGCTATCAGATATAGTTATTTGTTGTGAATGTAACACTCGGTGTTATACAGATTTAAATTCTGTCACCATTTAAGATGAAAAATTCTGTTTTTGATTGTCCAAAGGCAATCGCACATTATGAACAAGCTGCTGACTATTACAAAGGAGAGGAGTCAAACAGGTAAGCCTGCTTAGCAGAAGCCTTTTCAATCAATGCCTTTTTTCCCCCTCTGTTTAACCACTTTGTTTCTAAGGTTAATTCTAGCATTTTAAATGTTACTTTAAGCTGTGATTTGGTCTGTTTGCTTTATTTACAGCTCTGCAAACAAGTGTCTGCTGAAGGTGGCGTCATACAGCGCTCAGTTAGAGCAGTACCAGAAAGCAATAGAAATTTATGAGCAGGTAAGCCATCTGTATGTCTCCTCCAGATTCTTACCACATTACTCGCTCGGTATTCGCTAAATCACTCGGGAATTCCTGTCTGTGTGTGGAAACAGGTTGGAACCAACACCATGGACAATCCCCTGCTGAAATACAGCGCCAAAGAGTACTTCTTCAAAGCTTCCTTGTGCCACTTCATCGTGGACGAGCTCAACGCAAAGGTCGGCTCTCCATCAGGTCATCATGCGCGCATATATATGGAGAACTGCTGCAGATAAAATGAATGCCTTTTTTTTTTCTTTTGTAGCTCGCGGTTGGAAAGTATGAAGAGATGTTTCCAGCCTTTTCAGATTCAAGAGAATGCAAGCTTCTGAAGGTGTGTGAGTTTCCATTTTGTAGTTGGGGAAAGCGCTTATTACTTTATTAATGCATCTGTATTGTTGTTTTTATATCATAAATATTTAAATGAAGGCAATTCATTCAGCCACATGGAATACTATTGTCTGTTACCGAAAAGCAATATTTACATTGTCAAGGTGGCACAGAAGCTGCATCTCACCTGGCATGTTAGTTTACTTTTAAATTAATCCAGCTCAAAGTTGGCATACATGTATTTTCATTGATAATATTACGACTGAAATTTATATATCAAAATTAATTATATACAGAAAGCCAGCAAAGAATGTTCCTTGTCATTGAAGCGGTCAGTGAGAGTGCAGCAAAAATGATGTTTTTTATAAATGATGTTTATATCTAAATGTAATGCTGTAATATACACTCTTTATTCATTTTTTCTATTTTACTTGAATTGTGAAGGGCAATTATATGCCTCTGTTTTTTGAAGTTGACTTTTTGAAGAAAATTTTTGCCTCAAGGCCTTCTTAAATTCCAAATCCTGTTACACGGCATGGGCAACCACCCAAAACACCCTAGAAACTGCATAGCATTATGAACCTATATTATACAACCTTCATAGTTGTATACTTACAAGAGCTTTTGTCTTTACAGAAACTTCTAGAAGCCCACGAGGAGCAAAACGCAGAGGCTTTCACAGAAGCGGTATGACTTTTACCTTCAGCTTTCTTAAAAAGTCAATTTAATTAAACATTTTTTCAATGTTGAAGTACTTAATACTTCCACCACCGGCATGAGTCTGGAGCGGGACTGTTGATGTGTTCAAGCAATGTCAAAAAGATCATATTTACATGTTGAATGCACATGAATATCCCCGCAGTGCTGAAATGACAAGAGGGAACTTTCTGTTTTATCAATGAGAAAATATGGCAGACAATCTTGATGATAAAGCCTTGCTAAGTTAGATGTACAAAATATCATATAATTTCAATAGAATATTAAACAATTCATTTATCATTTACAGAACCTTTATAAATTGATAAAACATAAAAGAGCAAAAACGCACCTAATGTGCAGTTCCTTAGTAAATTAAAGGAATAGTTCACCCAAAAATGAAAATGGGATGTTTATCTGCTCACCCCTAGGGGCATACAGGATATAGATGACTTTGTTTCTTCAGTAGAACACAAACGAAGACTTTTAGTCTTCGTTGCTGTCTGTCAGTCATATAATGGAAGTCAATGGCAACCAAACTTTCCAAAGCTTTGAGAGTTTGACTTTGCTGATTTCATTCACAACATCCGGCGTGTGATTCGGTCACATAGACCTGTACGTGGATACAGACATGGGTATCGTGGCCCATCTATGTATAGATCCAGGTGACCACATCACACGGCAGATGTTGTGAATGAAATCAGGAGAGTCGGAGACGCTGGTGTAAATTTCTTGTTTGGCGTCTTTTTTTAACCTGAACACATCTGATGTTATATTCAGAGGTACAAACAACCCAAAGAGGCCTTAAAAATGCACCATATTTACCAGTTTTCGAATCTCATACTGCGTTTTTCAGGTGAAGGAGTTTGACTCCATCTCACGCTTGGACCAGTGGCTCACCACCATGCTTCTGCGGATCAAGAAGACCATTCAGGGGGACGAGGGCGACCTAAAATGATCTGTACAGTGGGGCGATCACCCACTGCATGGCACCCTTCTCCCCCCTTCCATTTCACATCCGTTTTGTGCAATGGCCAAGTCCGGGTTTCCCAAAACAGTATGTCAAATTGTATTGCTGCAACATTTCTAGAGAATATACTTATAAGCCTGTACTGTTACCTTGATATATAATATAGCACATATCAAACATTTAGCACTCCAGTTCAAAGATCTGCTCCGAAGGGATTTCCGGAAACACGGAGCGAACTGGATCAGGAGAGGGAAATTCAAGGATACAATGGGGATTTGAAATAGTCCTGGAGTTTTTTTCGCAACGGTCACTGAATTGCGACGTGCTAGAGCTGCATGAATTGTACAGATATAATTATTCAGTCAGTGCAGCAGGATCGTATAATATTATATTATTATTATTTAGATATTGTTTTTATCTGTGCCGTTTTTGTAGTCTGCTCACACTAGTTGGCATGCAGGCCACAAAATGCAGCTGACATCAGATATTTATGCAGGGCCGAGAAATTTCTGTTTCCCACTGCACCATTTTTAATTGGTATTTAAATAATTACAAAAAAATCTTGTCATACCTGATGGAAGTACTTTTTTATCCACTCTCTCAAATTTAACTCTTCGGTTGTTTTCTTATATGTATATTTATTTAATTCATTTATTGTCTGAACGGTAATATAATATTATTTGTCTAATAATATTGTATTAGTATAAAGATCATTTGACACTGTCTATCATCTCCATCAGCACTGAAATGATGCGTTTGTAAAGTCCTTGTATAACCTTTAACATGCTCTGTGTGTGTCGTGTTGTGAATGCCTAGCTCATGTACACTCTTCACTCCTGTGGTCTTTAGCTGCGCATGTCATCTGTGTTCTACGTGTCGTGATGTCTATTTTACCATATTGTAGAGTTTTTAAGAAGCCATGAAGACGTACAGTACCAAACAATGTACTTTCCCACAGAACAACTGATGTCTTTGCTGAATGTCTGTGAGAATGTACAGAAATAAAAACCAATACTGAAATGGCTACACGATTCAGTCAAGCGAGAGTCTGGTATATTGCATGGTGGTGTTCGCTAAGCATCTCAATTTTGCTTTAAAATAAAATAGCGTTACATTTTAGCGAGCAACTTCAGTAATGTTTGCGCTGTGACAATAACTCAATAAATAAGGAAGGTTAAGATCAAGTAAACTTGCTGTAAGTGTATGTAAAAAAAGAAATGTATAAATATGTTTATATATATATATATATATATATATAAATACAATAAAATATTTCTTATAAATCAAGATTACTTATTTTATATATATATATATATATATATATATATTTTTTTTTTTTTTTTTAGGTGAAAGAAAATTGATACAATCCACAATGCTGTTTATTTTATCAGAATCACTTGTTTTCTATATTTAAATACAAAACTAAAAGAAAATAAATAAAATATATGAAGCTAAATATAATACACTTGAGTCATGAAAAAGAAAAAAAAAAGGTTTTGTGGATTTTTACATTTGCTTTTAGCCTAAAAGAAATACTTTAATTATACAAATTATAAATACAATAAAATTCATTTTATTTAATACTATTTTTTTCTATTCAAAATCACTGTCTTTATTTTATCCAAAACTAAATTAAAAAAAAAAGAAAAATACATTTGATGTAGATGAATTTAATAGACACTTTGAGTCATGACTGAAAATCATTACACATATAATAGAGTATTAAAAATGAAGTACTGTTTTAATAATATGCAGTTCACATTGATGTAGTGTTTAGCATAATAAATATCTGCAAAATACCAGCTGCCTTAAAGAATCACTAAAATAAAACAAATTAATGACAAGACTTTCCCTAGAAATGGAAGGGGAAATCGTATATGTTGTCAAAAACAAATCAGAGCAGAATTGAACACTGTGATTGAAGAATTGCACTAGTTACACACACAGGTTTTATAAAGCAAGTCTATTTACAGCTGTTCATTTAAAGCAAAGCTCGATTGTGACATGATGAACGAGTATATGCAACTGAAGCAGGTAGAATCTACTCTCCCCCTGAGATTTCCATGTTGTTTGAAGCCTCTGGAGTCAGTATGCTTTCGCTGACTTCCTGTTGGGTGTCTGCACAGTCCCCCTCTTCCACCGCAACAGCCTGGATCGACGCACACTCGGCCGAAGCCAGCCCGCTCTCTGTTGCTTCCGTTTCTGACGTCGCTGCAGTGGTTGCCGGA
This sequence comes from Enteromius paludinosus, assembly GCA_032361165.1. Lineage (NCBI taxonomy): Eukaryota > Metazoa > Chordata > Actinopteri > Cypriniformes > Cyprinidae > Enteromius > Enteromius paludinosus. The sequence goes on from JAUMHQ010000083.1 coordinate 18,988,108, forward strand.
GCCAGTATGGCATCTGAAACGTGACCGGCCACAGTGATGGGCACAGAACCGGATATCGCTGGAGAAACTCCTATGGAATGCGCGACCGAAATAGGGATGGAGAAGGGAACGGTCACAGGCATCCCGACCGCAGAAGCATCCAGAGAGATCACGCTGGTGCCGTCCGTGGTGACTAAGGGCTGCAGTTGCGTACCTGCGGGAACCTCGGTCTGGATGACAGTGAGGCCGCCCAGGGCCGTGTGGCTGACTAGAGCGATGGTTCCAGGTCCGGCCCAGTCTCCAGAAATGGTCACAGGCTCTCCAGACATAGCCACCACTTCTTGGGTCTTCTGTGTGTTGCTCTCTGGAGCCTGCGCTTCGGAAAAAGCGGCAGATGCCTTGTCCTTCTTCTGAGAAGAGCCTTTCGGTTTCTTGGCTCGCTCTTCAACATTTCCCTCCAGGACAACCAGGTAGTTCTTCCATGGAGTTTGTTTGTCATGTGTCTGCACAGAGAAAAAGTCTGGTTATACCAAAGCCCAATAAAAACCGTTAAATCCCTGCAAGGTTAACTTGTTTGTTGTCAGCCCAGGCACAAGGAACAGTAATAAACTAACAGGATGTTTACCTTTGTGTTCTAAAAATACAATATTGTGACGTTTAAATATTATAATTTAAATATATTTAAAGAGTAGTTCATTCCTTTGATACAAAGAAGAATTTTCAGCATCATTACCCCAATCTTCAGTGTCACATGATCGCTAAAAATATTTACAGCTTCCATTTATAATATATATGATGTATCAATACATCATTATTCAATGTAATTCAATTAACTTAGAGCCTTTGGGCAAGAATATTTTATAGTCTCTATAAAACCAGATAATAATGGCGGATCTTTACCAGGGTGTGTCGGCGGACGGTGGATTTGTCAGTAAACGTTCTTCCACACATGCTGCACATGTACGGTCTCTCTCCCGTGTGGATTCTCTGATGTCTCTGCAGGGCGTTGAGTTGAGTGAACTGCTTATCACAGTCCTTACAATGATACGGCCTTTCACCTGTGAAAAAGGCAGCGGTGTCTCCTGATAAGTTTTGGGCTTAATAATCATGCATTTTGTAAAATGCACACAAACCTGTGAACCGTACATCAGCTGGGCATTGCTCACTAACTGCCAATCTGGAGCTATATTTCTAATTCAATTATTTATAGCAGATTGCAGTTGAAATTGTTTTATATTGTTATAGTACATGTGACTTCAAAGACCACTTTCACGCTTTTTGAGTGAAATGCATATCCGTTTGTGAAGGTCACCTGTGTGTATTTTCATGTGCTGGTGGAGGGAGTTCCTCTGAGCAAACGTTCTTCCGCAGGTGTCACATTTGTAGGGTCTGAATCCTGAATGGATTCTGTTGTGATGTTTCAGGTATTCTTTGGATGCAAAGCTCTTCCCACAGTTCTCACACATGAACGGCTTTTCGCCTAGACAGAGGAGAGGAAATCGTCAGCTTTCGCCCTCGCAATATTTGTCTTTATTTAACAGGAATCCGTTGGCTCACCTGTATGGCATCTCTTGTGATAAGACAGCATGTGGTTCTGGGTAAATCTGGCATCACAGAGGTCACAGGCAAAAGGTTTCTCTCCCGTGTGGATCCTGGATTAAAAATACAAGATGGCATATGGAAATAGTAAATGATGCTCAATTAGGATTCATAACATATATGTAACAATTTTGGTATCTGCAATATATAGCTTTTTGAAGCTATTAAATAAATATGAATGTACCAAATTTATCTTTTTGGGCATTACTTTTCTAAACTCGTATATGCATTTGGCAGACACTTTTATGCATAAATGTAAATAATATAATATAATAGCCAATGTTATATAATGGTTGGTTATTAACCAAAAATAAATAAATAATATAATATAGCT
>JAUMHQ010000083.1:19055941-19070838 GCA_032361165.1 Enteromius paludinosus
AAGTCACCTACATCTTGGATGCGCTGGGGGTAAGCAAATAAACATCTAATTTTCATTTTTGGGTGAACTATCCCTTTTAACCAAGACCAGCCAACCAGCTGGTTTCAGCTGTATTTTTCAGCATGGAAGAACGAGATTTGTGTGACTATGATTTGTGCTATATAAATAAACTTGCTTTAATTATTAAAAGTTAAATACAATTTAGAGTCATCTACATTTTAGTCAAAATGGGGAAAAAATTTAGACACTCACGATTACGAATTGCATTCATGCAACAGATAGCTCACATAGCAACCGCTTGAGCAAAGGCATGATTTGGATAGGAAGTGAGTTCAAACGCACAAAAAAAAAATATGCTTGCATTGCCAATTATGAATCGCTTTTATGTGAGCATTTGACCATTGCAACCGACTGCTTTAGATCTTTGGGTAGAACCAGTATGGGACAGTCCATGAGCAATACACAAATACTAGATGAAAGGTTATATTAAAGTTTGTCTACAAGTTAGCCTGAATGGGCAAAATATAATTGACACTCGCAAATACAAATCACACACATGTCTCAGCTGATAGCCTGGGGGCAGGGCGCTGATCCTTATTTAAATTAGGCATGGTTTTACAACAAAAAAAGATGGTTACTATGGTAATCCCAAATTAACCATGGTCTTGCAACACTAACCATAGTTTAACTATGGTTTGTAGTGATTATACAAATGGGAATCAGTACAGTATGTAAAAAAAAATATTGTTACTACTCTTTTACTACAATAAAACCATGGTTAATTTTTGTAAGGGGATATGAAACTGCTGTGTTGCTGGTGTCCCAAGTTCGAACCCCCCTCTCTCCCACTTAACTTCCTGTCTACTCTATGCTATCCTATTTTAATGAAGGAAAAATGAAAAAAAAATAATAATAAATTGTATATTTATTATATATATATATATATATATATATATATATATAATACATATAAAAAATTTTTATGAGGTTTCCATTTATATATATATATGAGCATGTAACCATAGAAACGGGATTCTGCTGCTACGCATTTATTAGAAGGAGTATATATTGCACGTACAAAGCACTAGAAATACACATATGTAATATTTAAGAAATATTTGTTCAAAATATTTCGTTTCAATGCCTTTACGACACGTGCGCAAAATGAACCCTCATTTCAAAAAAGACGACAGAAACGTGCATACAAAGCCTATTCAATGCTTCATCATCATGGTATTGTAGTGAATCAAAGTTTGATGTAATTTTCGCCTCGTTTTACAAACCAACTAAGATTTAATCCTAACATACACTTCCCCCTTAGAATTCACCCTATCGACACATCATTTAGGGTGCTTCAATTAAATTCCAAGGACAACAATTATCTCACATGACTGCATGGATGGCTTGCTTGCAAGACTGTGGATGTGTCAGCATCAAGCGAGCGGCCAATGGGAGGGCGTATTGGCTGTGACGTCAGGGGGGCTGGTCGTGCGCGTGGAGAGCTCCAGTCAGTCCCGAGAGCTCAGTCAGTCAGTCAGTGCGTGCAGCTGACCCCGCGCGTTCAGTGGACTAGCTTCCCAGCCACGTAAGTAAAAAGAAGAAGAGGATGATAATGGTGTCTTGTTGCTGAAACAAGGGATAGGCCCGGGGAGAACGTCGGCCGTCCCCTCTTGCCTTTGTCCAAATCAGATCCAAGCGCCGGAGATCGTCGGAGTTTGGTTGCTCGCGAAGAGGAGGACATCGACTTCCCAGGCGTAACAAAAGGCGGCTCGCGACCTGGAGGAAATTTTTCCTAGCCATATTTGGTAGATGCACGGACAGGCTTCGCGTGGAGACCCGCTCGAATGAACGCGGAGCGCCCTCTCAGGATATCTAAACCCGGCTGGCACTTTTTCCTTTTAATTTAATGCAAAAAAAACCTCCGTTCTTTACCTGCTGCGCTGCATCGACCGTGACGTCACAGCTTTTACATTACACCGCGCCGATTCACGCGTTTTGGGCTCTTGCAAACGAACCGTGCTGTTCTTTGAGGGCACGCTAAGCATAGAGGTCACAATTCGTGCACGCACGTCATTGCATGCGTGCTCAAATGACGCCACATTGTCAGTGCAATTAACGCACATGCATAAGATCATCATTACAGTCAAGGGGAATCACCGCTGCCTTCATGCCCAGTGTTAAATAGAGGGCATCTGTCTGTCATTCACTTCCACCCCCTCTCCTCCAAGACCGTCTGAACCCTCCTGATCTGGACGAACCTCCTCCTATACTCATGAACATACAGAGATCCAGTCCCATTAACATTTCGCGTTATGGGAGATCGAGGCACAAAGCACACGACTTTGAGGAGCTATCTTGTCTAAGGACTACAGAATCCAACCAGAGTTTCAGTCCCAATTTAGGATCTCCCAGCCCCCCTGAGACCCCTGACTCCTCTCACTGCATTTCTTGCATTGGAAATTACCTTTTGTTGGAGCCCATTGAAGGAGACCACGTTTTCAGAGCCACCCACCTGCACAGTGGGGAAGAGCTCGTGTGCAAGGTAAGAAACACACGCATGCATGTCATTTTGGAACGGAACACTCGAGCAATTGCATCAGCTATAGATAGGGATGTATGCCAGCCATTCATACGGCTCACTGCATTCATTTGCGAGGTGCCTATTGGTGCATTATCAAATGAATGGCTTTTCTTTTGTGATTCATCAACAATGACATCAAGTGATGAGTTATAGTCACGTGCAAAAAAGCATGTGGGAATACCCCTGAAGTGAGTGTGTGTGCATGCTTGCATACAGCCATGCATTCATGCGTGCAAGTCCACATGACTTTGAAACATAAGACACTCTAAATGGGCTGACATGGGCAGAGAGCCATTAGTAAGAACCTCTTATCTTCTGATGAGAGAACGGCCTCCGATGTCCACCGCTGTCGGGTTATATTTAGCCTGTGTCTCTCTCTTTTAGGTGTCTGTTACTAAGCAACATCAAAAATCAGTGTGTGTTTTGGGGACTCGGAAATGCAGCAGAGGTGTAATGCCTTTCGACTCGGCGTTGCATGGATTTCCGTTCTTTTGTTTCAGAATTAGGCATTGTCTCTGAAGATGCCAATAGCAGGGCTCTTGCCTTGGGGGGGCTAATACTTTTGCACGCTGTTGGGAAATCGATGACTGCTTCTAATTGAATTCAAAATGCTCTCTCTCCTCCAGGTGTTTGATATCAGTCGATACCAAGAGTCCTTGGCTGCTTACTTTGTGCTGGGCACCCATGAGAACATTAACCAGATAGTGGAGATTCTTCTGGGGGATACGCGAGCATACGTTTTCTTCGAGAGGAGCCATGGCGACATGCACTCTTTCGTCCGCACTTGCAAGAAGCTGCGAGAGGAAGAGGCTGCCAGACTTTTCCATCAGATAGCATCAGCTGTGGCGCACTGCCACGACAACGGCCTGGTCCTCAGAGACCTCAAGCTAAGGAAGTTCGTCTTTAAGAACGACGACAGGTAAAGAAGCCACTAGTAAGGTTGTTGGGTTCAAATAAAACGTGCACATTTGGTTTTTAAAGAGAGGTTTGTTTTCTCACAGAGAAGTCACCTGTAAACTAATGGCAACAAATTTGCATGACCAGCATAAACCAACTTTCAGCCTCACAAAATTCCCCAAATTAGCTAAACAACAGTAAAAGTGACTGCACCAAAATTTTCAATCAAAGATGTTTACTAGAAGCGTTTTAATTAACTTCTGAATGAGGCATATCATAAAACTGGCCTTCAAAAGGCACTCCAGTTTTGCTTTCATGGGTTTTTTAATGATGTCGTCATTCCATTCTATGATATTACTCAAAATATTGTGGTTTTGATCTCATAGTCTTTAGTGGTATCAGTGCGCCACCACAGTTCTTTTTTTGCTTTTTTGTTTGCACCATTTGAAAAGCTTTTCATTAATTTATGCATATAGGCTTTTAAGTGGTGCATTTATAGTATTACCCTAATGTCATTTTAGACTGGTAATGTAAATGCATTATTTTAGAGCCTGGAATACAAATGTACCATATTTCAGGCCATTTCGGTGCAACTATGTATTAGTAATGCACATTTGTAATATATATACTTTTTTTTTCTTTTTTTTTAAACCAAAACCAGAAGTTGTAATTGAGCCAGAAAGAAAGTTTAAGTAAAAATGTTGATCGTTGAATTTAGCATATGATATGATATGATATGATAAATGAAACCAGTCATAGTAAAGTTCCAACAAAGTAAAGCACCTAATATTTTAGTAACACCTTTTACATCCTGGTACTTGAGCGTCTATTTTAGTCATGGAGAAGTGCATAAAACCACTTTTATGGCTTATCCTCATACATGGACACATTTGGAGAAGTGTAAATTAATATATACTTTTTTTGCTGCTGCTGTTAAATATTTTTGATACATTACTATGTTTCATTTTAGCCTTTTGAAATACAGCTTTTTGTATTCTACACCCCCGAAATACCTTTCGTTTTGGGTGATATCAGCAAACCCTGATAATTTATGACCCCTCCAATTAATTTTTAATGAAAAGCATCCAGTCTTATATTTTTATATTTGCTTATCCTGTTTCGCTCCAAAAAAAAAAGCCATGTTGTTAAAGTAAAATGGTTTTGAATGGCATTGCGTGTTAAGTTTTTATAAATTAGCCTGCCCATATGTTTGGCAGTCAAATTCATTCTGAAATAGTCCCAAGCCTGCGTTATGAATCTGGGTGGCCTTCCCATTTAAGCTAAATGGCAATTGCCCCAGTGGCCAAATGAGTCAGCTCAGCTAGATTCCCTCTGGCTCGCTGGATGGAAATGGAGAATGTTGCCCGGTGCTTTAAATGTGAGCTCTGTGACCTTACTGTTCCCCATACTCTGTGGTCTGGTGCGTCAGCCGTCCACCTTTCACTGAGTGATTGCAGACGAGCACAAGTAAACGTGGCCAAAGGTGGTGAGTATTACCCTGGCCAGAAATCAAACACCAAGGGCGCACCAAGATTGGAACCAGGGAGGAAAGCGAGCCAGACAGAACTGCATTCCTCGGCGTAGTGGGTTCCTGACCTGGTTATGTCACGAAGGACGCTTGTAACGTTCTACTGTTGCACGCTAGAGACCGCAGTGCAGTTCGTCTGGAATCGCTCCCTAATGTACTTGTGTGTGCATCCACGTGTCGTCCTCTGTTTTTCCTGTGTTCGTGTGGGCTGGTGTTCTTTGCAGGCTCTTGACCTGGTGTAACTCATCCGCGTCGTGGAGCTGTGACTCAAATATGCTGCATGTCATTAAGAGAATATTTCGAGCGTGCAGTGTTCTCTTTGCACAGCGGCGCATTGAAACGGGTCAAAAGGTTAGGTCAGAGAAGGGGCATCCTGTTCATTTCTGACCTTCAGGTAATTTAGATGCCCTGCAACCTTTCCACGCAGCAGGATACCGCTTGTCGTGAAAAATAATATGACTATTTTGAGCTGCGAGGATTGGATGTTTTGCTGAGACTCAGTGGGCGTACGGTTTCATTCGGATGGTTTCTGATTCAGAATCTGAGTCACGAGGCAGCTTGCAGAAGACCTCAAAGATGTTTTCATTGCATATGTTGTTTTTTTGTTTGTTTTTTTGTAACTCAGGCTGCACGGTATAGTTAGCTTTTTGATGAATAAGCAGGGATGCAAACTACAGTTTGAAAATACTGTAAGCACATAAAAGATAGCTGTACAAAGGTTTGGGGTCTGTAATATTCTTACACAGGCTGCATGCATTTATTAGTAAAAAAAGAATAATATACCCCATTAAACGAACTAATATGTATTTGAAATGTAATTTATTCCTGCGATGCAAAGCTGAATTTTCAGCATCATTACTCCCAGTTTTCAGTGATCCTTTCTGAAATCGAGTATGCTGATTTGCTGCTTATCGATGTTGAAAACCATGGTGCTGCTCAATATTCTGTGGAAGCCAAGATATAGAAAGCTTAAAAGAATAGCATTTATTTGCAACAGAAATATTTTGTTACATTGGAAATTTAGTTACTGTTACTTTTAAACTATTTAATGCATCATTACGGAATTTCATTCAATGTAAATATATTTTGCATTATTATATCGAAGTATAAATCTATCACTTGTTTTTAAATTTGTGATGCAAAACGGTCACTGAGCCACAGTTAGGAATCTGATTCATGAACATGACTTACCTTAAACCCTGATTTTGCACCAAAGACATTAAAAACATCTTGACATCTCATACTTTCAAGACAGGAAGAACAGCTAAATTAGAAAACATAACCAAATAAAAGTATTAAAATGTTTTAGTTTCTATTACTGTAGCAAGAGAATCATTGCGGATATTCTGTGAAATAGATATAATGTATAGCAAATTGGTTGTCGTCATATGTATGTTTCATGTTTTGCATTACTGTACAAATGACAGGATTACAGTGGAAAAACTAGGATCACAGGGAAATATTGACGGTTTGAGGAATTCCATGTTTGGTGTGGCATTATTCCTGCTTTTTATAATTCCCGGAATGAATACCAGATTTCCCTCTGGATTAGACTGGCAGGAATGTCCTGAGGCTATCTTTATATTGCTTTTTTATGCAAGGGATTTACAGTCCAATATGAAGAGGATATTTATGCTTTGCTGTCAAAAAACTGTAATAGTAGAGGAAAATATGGTTTGAAAGGGTATTTTGGACTGACTGGTTTGGATGCATGAATTGATTGTCTTGTTTTCGGTCATTTTTAATGATCTTAAAAAGCCAACACAACTGAACGTTTGCTTCATTTAATAAAATTTATTTTACAGCTTTAACTTTATTTAAAAGCAACATTTTCAGTCGTAACTTTTTTATGTTGTTCCATTTAATGTATTTAACGACCTTTCTGGAAGTAGTTTATTAGACTTTTTTCAATGGGAATCAGAAGCTTGAGTTTCCTATGATACTATGATGAAGTGCCCCTATTATGGTTCATATTTTTAGTCTCCAACAACTGGTTGTCATGCATACAAGGTTATTTTGACTATTTTTCCAAACACCTCCTGTTTGTGACTCTAATTGCGGTGATGAGCAAACCAATAATTGTTTATGTTCATGTTATTCTGTCTTTCCTAGGAATCTTGTAAAGTTGGAGAGTTTGGAGGACACGTACCTCCTAGAAGGAGGTGATGATTCACTCTCGGACAAACACGGCTGTCCCGCTTACGTCAGCCCAGAAATCCTCAACGCCAATGGCAGCTACTCTGGTAAGGCGGCGGATGTGTGGAGCTTAGGCGTGATGCTCTACACCATCCTGGTGGGCCGCTACCCGTTCCACGACGTGGAGCCCAGCTCACTGTTCAGCAAGATCCGCCGCGGCCAGTTCAGCATCCCCGAGACGCTAACGCCCAAAGCCCGATGCCTCATCCGTAGCATCCTGCGGCGAGAACCGGCCGAACGCCTCACCTCCCGAGAGATCCTGGACCATCCCTGGTTCTCGGGCTCCGGCGGTTCGGCCGCCGCCACCAGCCACGGAAGAGGCGAGCGAGAGATGGACCAAATGGTGCCAGAGGCCAACATGGAAGAAGAACTAGAACAGTTCTTTAGCTGAGCACAAACTCGTCAAGACGTTATGCCACGCCCTTTTAGATTATCAGAAAAAAGAAATACACTCATTACAAAATGGTGTCTATCGTTATATCTCATTCCCGTGAAAAGACATGGTCTGGCTTCTGGACTTCTTCCGAAGCTAGGACTTCTGGACGAAGCGCGTTGGGTGATGTAGCAAGACTTACTTTGGTTTTTCCTTTATTTCCTTTCGTTTATGTCTTCATTTTACGTGGTGCTCACGAGGCGTACGAGTAAGCTACAAACATGCATTACAGCACAGGAGGACGCAGCCAGGGAACAAAGAAAATATCAGGCAAAACTGCTCAACATCTCCTTTTTTCCAGCTCTGATTTGACCTCCACGTCTCAGTTACCTGTTTTCCTCGAATGCAAATTGTCGGTTGCGTCTCAATCTGATCCTTGGTTTATTTTAAGCATAGCGTTACGACAGCCCTCCAGGTCAATATTGCGAAAACCATGCAGTTTTTTTGTTGTTGTTAGGATTCATTTCGGCTGCATTAAGAACGATTTGTGTTGCATTAAGCTGTTCCTTTTACTATTATTGCTGCTTTTTTCGCTCTAACCATAACTGAAACTTTCTCCGTCAGTCTTCAGAGAATAAAAAACGTCAAGCACTTGACTCACCTAGGCTTGGAGATCCTCTCTAGACTAGTGTCATCTATTTAACTTTTAGTTGTTTTCTTTTGCCGGAGCAAAATGTATCTTTTTAATTTTATTTATAAGGTTACTACTACTATATTTAAGGAGAAATACGTGCAGGGGTTTTGTTTTCATCGTTTTTCTTAACCGCCAGTTTTCACGAATATTGTAGGCAATAGAATATTGACACAGGACAGGTTTGACTTTTTGCGTCAAAGTTTGTCCCAAGTTGGAAGGTCTACGATTTAAAGTCAGTGCCAGTAATCGCGCACCCCAAACGCACGCTGACCTTACTTTTTTTTTTTTTTTTGCATTTGACTCCATAAATATTAGATGATATTTCTACGACTACACCGTCTCGAGTACCTCATGTTAACTCTACTGCCTGCATAGGTCTGTGAAATGATCATGTTTTGAATGGGTACATGTAGACATGTTTCGTCGTATATCAATGTTACTTGAAATCGTGATTTATATCTAGTCAATGGCATGTGCCCTATGAATGCTTTAGCCTGCCTAGCAAGAGGGGAGTTCATTTTTTCAGTTTCGTTTTCTTAAAGAAAAATCGTACGAAGGATTTACTAGGAGTCCAATTGCGCTTAAGAGTTTCTTTTTGTTTAGTTTAGGTTTTTTTTGTTTTGTTTTTTCTCTGATCATTGTGCTTTCACTCGTTTTGTAGAAGGAACTTGCCTACCTATGTTGGTGCTGATTAGGTGCTAATTTTGAAGGATGCTTTTCTTTTTCGTTTGTTCATTTTTTATTTTTCCTCATGTTTTCAAGGGGAGGGGGGAGTGCATGGTGGGATATCTGCCTCAGATGCTCTGATTGTAATGTAACAGATTTTTGGTGTTTTGTCCAGATTTATTCAGTAAATAAATTGTGAACTGCACACTGAATGATGTATCTTTTTATCCAATCTTCTATGCACATAAACAGACAAATATTATTTGTTATATTTTTGGCATATTTATACAAAATATACATTTGTGCATATATATATATATATTAATATAAATAATATACATGCATGCATACATACATGCATACATACATAATATACAGTATATATATATATATATGTGTGTATATATGTATGTATATATGTATATGTATAGAAAATGTAGAAATAATTGAAGTTAAACATATTTTCCAAATAGTTTACTGGAAATATATGTAAAAACAAAATTTACAAAATATTATCTTTAGATTTTTATTTACTTTATTCATAAACACCTACATTTAAAGTCTCTATAGGGACAATAAATAAGGGTATTTGGTAATAATAAAAAAAATAAAGGTAATGACAGTGAAGAGTATTATTTGGTTTACATATCTATATCTGTATGTGTATTATGTAATGCTTTATATTATATTTTAACACATTTTAAATGTTAAACATGTTTATATGTAATTTGAAATAGTAAACTGTAAAGTAATACACGCACAAATAATGTATCAAAAGGGTGTCAGTTGTACACTATCTATCTGTCTATATAGGCCGGCCACATATTAGTCTATCATGACCCATATTCGGCCCCTTTTGGTGTTCATGGTTTATGTTCTCTGTCTAGTTTAGATTATTTAATGCCTTTTAACATGTGGACATTAAGACATGTGATAATTCTCGTGCAGACATCACTCTCTGACTTCACAATATAAAGCAGTTTTCCCCTGAGCAGATTGGTTGATTTCACTGCTTGACTGCCACTAAATCTGACTAAAGCCTGCTGGGAAATAATCCATCAAATACAGATTAATGTCTTGTGCATTGGGCCCATTTTCTATGATGGCTTGATCTGACCCTTCAGCCTCGGTGTCGTGCAGTCATGCCATAAAAAACACACAATGCACATTTAACACACGAGTCCCTTGTGGACCTGACATCGATGGTCCAACTCTAAAATAATTTAGAGGTTTTTTTCAGAAGTTCACATTACGAATACATTTTCCATTAAAATATACTCCTAGAGCCAACATGCAATATAAAAAGCTGTTGATATTTCATACTCAGCCCCTCTAAAAACATATGCAAATATGCTCTTGTACAAACACACCTCCACACTCCCAGAAAGGGGTGTTTTTTAACGTGGGCAGTAACCATGCTGCGCTGAAAATAGATTAATGCATTTGTGTGCCAGATGTGCATATGCTGCAACACTTGGCCAATGTTCGGCTAACTAATGCATGGGGCTCGTGAACATTTGTGCATGTACTTCTGTTTTTATCCAACTGTGCATGCATGATTTTGCAGCTAAAGTGTCTTAAAGTGCATATTGCCCTTCAGAAGCACCTTATAAGGTTGCTATAAGGTTGTTTGTTCTATTTTAGTACATATTTATTTATTTAGTTACTATTGAGTTAATGATGTAATATATATATATATGTGTGTGTGTGTGTGTGTGTGCGCGTGTATGTATATATATGTATATGTATATACATACATTCATACAAACACACAAACACAAATATATATATATATATGATATAATTTTTTAAAAGATATACTGTATTTGTGTTTTAATACATACATAGCACACACATATATATTATGTAAATAACTACTATTTTTGATGTGATTAATCGCAACGTTTTGTTATTTGCTAATATAATACAAAATATTGTTGTGGAGTATTACTAAGAATTATATAGTGTATATGTTTCATTCAAAGTGTTATTTGCTGTTTTATTGTATTTTTTGCAGAATACACACTAACAATTTGTGGAAAACAGTGGAAAATATTTATACTTTTTTCAGTTTAGACTCGCGTTTAGTTTTAATGAAAGTTGAAGGATTTTTTTTTTTTTGTAATTTGTTTGTTTAGTTTAAAGGGTTAAGAGTGATTTGGATGTTTTTACTGAAGACAAAAAAACAGTTCAGTTCTGATGGGTGCAAAGGAGATTTTCAAATCAAATTTCCTGGAGCTCATTACTCAGACCCCATTTAATAAAGCAATCTACAGTTACTCTAATTAGCATTCTCATCTGATAAGAGCAGGCAATAGTTGTGCGTGTAAATCCATACAAAACACCATAGCGTGTTCATAAATAATATTTCTGGAGATAATCTTCTCTAATCACTGCTGAGACCAAATTGAATATCACACTGTGTAAGACACCATTAGGTTGACAGTAACTGCCCATCGCGCTCCTTTTAATTTGGCCCTGCACCACGGTTTGGAAGTAATGGCTTTCAGTGGGGCGATAATCACCTGCAACATTGTTCATCTTACGCCCCCTGGTGGACAAATGGGATTTGTAGAAAATTTGTGTTTTCTACAAATGAATCCCTTAAATCACATCAAAAAGCCATTGTACAGGCATGAATGTTCTCCACAGGCGCTATTCCTTTGTTTTCGTATTTATATGACCGTCGCAGCGGTGTAACCCATTCACAGCTACACACTTGTTTTATCTGCATTATACTGTTTTGTATCTGTTGTCATTCAGGTTGTGTAGTTAATCTCTCGATGCAGACATCTGGAAGAACAGGCGCAGAGCGATTAGACTGTAATAAAAATGACTAAAGAATGCCGTGCGCCCTTAGGGAATGGTGCCATTTGTGTTTTTTACATTTCAGGCTCGTTTTATTTGAAAATATTACTGCTGAATAAAGAAAATGTATGGTTCCACCTCTCTCCCTTAAAGCTGATCATCACAAACATCACATCATTATTGTTAAATATGTAAATGTCACATTAAAACACGTTTTAGAGCATATACAGATCCTGCATTGTCTATTTACTGGAAACGCTTTTGTTTGATTATTTTTCTTATGATAGTCAGTGGACTGAAACGTTGCTTGTGATAATAAACTTCAATATTTAGCAAGTATAGACGTGTGTGTGAGATTGCATCTTTTTAAAAATCATTAGAGGGAGCTGAATAGAAACATGGGAATAGATAATAATGTTTGGTAGTTTATTAATAGTTGTGTTTGAGTCGCTGAACCGTCCTCAGTGTGAAAAGATGGATCTCAGAATCATACAGTCTCCGTTGGAAAGGGTTCAAATATGCAAAAGATGCTGGAACACGGAAGAATCTGCTGGAGCTGGAGGATTTTTCTGAAGAACAGTGTTCAGTTAAACTGTTCAGAACAAACAAGGGACTCATGACTCATCACAAAACAAAACAACAATCGTAGTTCATCCAGGTAAGTCTTACTACACAGTATTAAGAACCAAGGGCTCCCAAACTTTTGAAGGCGGTTATTTTAATATTTTTATTTCCTTTTTTTGTCTTGTGTATGTAAAAATCTTTTGTGTAAATATCTTACTCAGGACATACTAAACAAAAAAATTACTGGCATTTTGTATAATCTCTTATTTTCTTAACATTTTTCGCAGATTCTGCTAGGGGTGCCCAAACTTTTGCATTTCGGTACACACACAGAGATGGAGGTTTTTGTGATATATGGGGACTCTCCATAGGCGTAATGGTTTTTATACTGTACAAACGGTATGTGGTATTGCCCTACACTGACCCTACCCTAAACCTGCCTCTTACAGGAAACTGTGTGCATTTTTAGATTTTCAAAAAAACATAATTTAGTATGTTATTTAAGCCTTTTGAATTACGGGGACACTGAAAATGTCCTCATAAATCACCTGCATATTGTAATACCTATGTTATACCCATGACATCATTATACAAATTTTTGTCCTCATAAACCACATAAACCCGCACACACACAAAAATATGCTGCATATATTTTGAAAATATTTACATGCATATATTTATAATTACATCATTTATGTTATATATATATATATAAATATATTTAATATATAAAAAAAAAAACATTTTCTTAAATATATACATAATAAATACACACAGTAAACACATATATTATGTAGACCTGAACAAAAACTTTCATTTTGGATGAAGTTGATCTTGATTAATTATTTGACATTGACAGCACAAAAAATGACTAATATTTACATTATACAATAACTTAAGTTGGGAACAAGAGTCATGCCAACAATCAAACAAACAAACATTTACTTGAAAACATAGGCAAAAACATGAATTCAATTGCACAGTTCTACAAAATTATAAAAAAAGAAAGTAATATAATATTATGTTTTGTTTTGTTAAAATATGCATAAAATAAATAAAGAAACAAGCTCTAGCTTTTATTGATATGTTTAAACACACACTGGTCAGAACTCAGTGAAACTTTCCATTAAAATGCAGCCAAGCCCTTTCCCTTTTCACCGATCAATCATTTGTTGTTCATTCTCTGCCTCGTTGCATCATTACATTGAATGTTTTATTTGAAATCAACGTGGCACAGAAGCATTTTAGCCCCAAACGATAACGTGTGACTGCAACCCTCCAGAGAAAGCGAAGGCTTGAGCTCAGAACGTTATGATATTGGCAGAAATCAGACGATCTAAGCCTCAGCGTGTCTTAAACTGCCAGTGATGGGATGATGTTGATTTTGCAGTGCAGTTGGAGCTCCTCCGTATTTATTTCTCTTTTCCTGCCTCATTCCAAGACAGAAGCTGTTCAAACCAACTCTAGGAAGCAGGCCAGGGCTAACATTTCATTTAGTGCGCTTTCCCCCATCTGCGTGTTTTTCTATCCTAAACAAAGCCTGCGTGGATATGGCAGTATGCTGCAGCTTACATCTGGCTTACGGGCTTTTCATTATCCTGCATGTCAATAAACAGATGAGTTCCTCTTCGGGATGTAGCAGAGGCATTTTGACAATGCAGCTACTGTAACAGCAAGGACCAATCAGAGTGAAGTAACCTGCCAGCCTTGCTAATTGCAGGGGATATACTGTGTGTTTCGCCTCCCGCCGGAGCCAGGAGTTTGTGTACTAACTCGAACTAGTCTAAACACTCCGGACAGACTCTTACTGTTTCTCCCATGAGGTTGTGGCCACTCAATCGAGGTGTGTTGACACCCTGTCCTCATAAAGCTCACATGATCTGCTGAACCGTTGTTGGATGGCATTCATTAGTGATTCGGCTCGATCATTAACTCACTCGATCGGTTATTGAGTTTCTGGTTAATCCAGAGCTCAGATCTCATGGGTTTGATCCAAGGGGAGTCACGCATGCATGTGCTGTTGTAAATCATTAAAATCACTGTAACTAGCAAGTGCTTTATACTTTTACTTGCAAATAAATGCATAAATAACATTTTGATTCAAAAATGTATTTTGAGATGTCCACAGAGATATTAAGCAGCAATTTTTCAATATTAATAATAAGGCTTCCTATTATGTATTGTTGACATTTTTGCAGATTTATTAAAAAAGAAAAACTGAAACATCTCATGGTCCTAAGTATTCAGACCCTTTGTTCAGTATTACGTAGAAGCACGCTTTTGATCGAATACAGCCATGAGTCTTTTTGGGAAGGTTTTTCACACCTGAATGTGAGGATCCTCTGCCATTCCTCCTTGCAGATCCTCTCCAGTTCCTGAGCACTCCGGAGAAGGATTTGGTCCAGGATATCCATGTACTTGGAGGATTCATCTTTCCCTCAAATGCAACCAGTCGTCCTGGCCCTGCAGCTGAAAAACACCCCCACAGCACAATGCTGCCCCCACCGTGCTTTACTGTTGGGACTGTATTGGACAGATGATGAGCAGTGCCTGGTTTTCTCCACACATACCGCTTAGAATTAAGGCCAAA
>JAUMHQ010000083.1:19082938-19096777 GCA_032361165.1 Enteromius paludinosus
AAGCGCGTATTGAACCGTGGATGTCGTACCGAACGGTTCAATATTATATTGAGAATTGTGGCATCCCTAATATATACATACAATATTTTACTTTGTCTTTTTCGTGAATGATATTGCATGTTGATATAGGTTGAAAAAGGTCAGATATTGGTCAGGATTCGGTTTGTTCAGCACTGAATCGTCAAAATCATAACAGGACAATTCACGAGACAGAAAACAAATAGAGATCTGGATGGATGAGTTGAATATTTAACTACAGTACAGTTGTTTAAAAGAAACAAAAGGTGTTTTCAACAACAAATCAGCTCTATTGTGTGTGGACAGCTTGTACTTCAGGTAAAGATAGTTTTATATCCATCCCTGCCTGGTGCTACATTGCTAATTTCCCACATTTTTTTGCGTGGCTGTCTATTGTGATGCATTATCTCTTCTGACCTCATGCGAACTGCCTGGAAAATGTAGGTTAATGTTTGTTTAAAACAATGTGGGCAGCAGTTCTTTGTCTTGCATGTTTATAATCTAAAAATAAGCATGCAGAGGTAATATGTTTTTGACATTTGAAGATGCACGTTAGTGTGTTTTATTGATATGGCATTTGCTTTGTTTGTGCAACACAAAGTGAAGCTGAGTTTGAGAGCAGTGTTTGATTTCTTTTGTCTATTTATGGTGGTGAGTTGTGTAAAAGTAATGAAAGCAGATCCTAGTTTAGAAGATGGAGGCTGCATCGGTTTCTCGGCTGCAGTATTGTGGGAAACGTCTGTCATGTATGTCATTCGTCACGTTATTTTCATCTTGTGCTGCCAAGGTAAAATCTTTATTAATTACTCAGGCTCGAGGTGTTGTTTGTGATTTGATAAATTACCTGTCTGCACTGAATGTTTCATCTGGAATTTGGTAATGCCTGCTAAACCAAGTGACAAAGTGTTAGTCAAATAAATGAGCAGATGCAAATAATGTTGAATTTGGTGGCCAGTTACGCTGCCGCAGAGGGAAGTTGTTTTTGTAGGTTGCCTAATATCCATTATATTAAACCTTATTAAGTCCGCGACATGCAAGGTCATGTAAACACCTTAAATGGTTTTTCTGCTAGCAGGGAAAGGTCAGAATTGGTTTAATACTCTGCATAACATGTCTCTACTACCTGACAGATTTAACTGAAAGAGTGTCCTGAGAATCGCACCTGTCTCTCTGACAGCCTTACACTCTATAAATGGTAAAAAAGAGTCAAGGGAGCAGTCTTTTTTTTTAGCCAATATGAAAGCTAGCCAATAAAAATCTATTTTCTTGTTTTGGCATATAGTTTAGTTCCTAAAATGTGTTGATTTGTATGTTTTTAATAGGGCTGTCAAATGATTAATCGGGATTAATCACATCCAAAATAAACCTTTTTGTTTACATAATACTGTATATGTTTGTGTACTGTGTATATGAATGTATAAAAACACACTCATACACACTCATTTAAATTTATATATTTTATATTATAAGTATATAAATATATTTTATAAAAATGTGTATATTTATATATACATTTATTATTATTATTGTGTATATTTATATTAGTGTGTATATTCATATACACATTTTTTATAATTTTTTATTATTTTGTTTTATTTTGTTGTATTTTTTTAATTTGTTTTATTTTAAAGAGCACCAACAATTTGCTGTTTCATATTTATTTCTCATATATTTCAAAAAAATAAGTATTAAATAAAACAGAGAAAATATATTAAATCACAGCAAAAACCAAATTACATCAACGTTTAAAAATATATAAGAAAATATAAGAAATATAACCAGGATTGCCAGGATGCATTAGAACAATGCATCTAATTTTACATGTGACAAAACATTTAACATTGTTACAAAAGATTTCTTTTTCAATAAACATTGCTGTTCTTTCGACCCATATATATATATATCAAAGAATACCAAAAACAGTACATTCTACAAAATGTTAAGTCGTAGGACACTTCGAAATGTATATGTAAATGTATTTATTTTTTTAATATTAGAATAAATGTTTCCTGAGCAGAAAATCAGCATTTCAGAAATGAAAATTCACCTTTGCGTCACTGGAATAAATTACATTTGAAAACACACATTTGAAATTGCAATAATATTTCACAATATTTATATTTTTATTGTATTTCTGATCACATAAATGCAGCCTTGGTGAGGATAAAAGACTTATTATTATTAGACTACTCATGCTTTTATATATTTATGAATTGATTTATTAGTCTCAGCACATTTTATACATAATGTGCAACATGATTGAATAAATAACTAAATATACTTTTTAGCTTTTAAAGTTGGTTGCTTTTTTTTTTTTTTTTTTTGCATTATCACTTCAGTTTGATTATGCATGATGCTTCAGAAATTGAGAAACAAAAATGCCCAATTCAAGGCCGTTTGAATCAGGTAGAACTAGAAACGCGTAGCAAGATACCAATGTTTGAACCCTGGCACTGTGGGGGAATATAGATCTACAGGAGTGTGTAAATACACAGCAGGACTCCTGGCACGCTGAGGCCATATATAGCCCGAACCCATGAGGATGCGCTGGCAGCCTGAACCGGCCTAAAACAAACAGATGAGATGGAAACCACAGTCTACCTGCTGACAAGACAAATGCAATACCTCAATCGGGCTGCACAGAGAGGTCAAATTAGCGAGAGACCACGTTAGACTGCTTCATAATTTGTGGACTTAAGCCAGTCGGGAATCCATGGCTGAGTGAATGTCAGAGTCTGTGATGAGAATTAGTATGCGGAATATTCAGCTCAGAGCCAAAGCAAATGGAGTAATATACTTGCTAATGTAGAGGGCAAAGGGCCTTGAGCGAACTGCACAGTTTCTGAGCTCTTAAGAGGCCGCGTGAGCCATTAGAGATTGTTGTCCGCTATCCATACCCTGTCACCTTCAACCCCTGCTGCTCTGTAGATTCGCAGAGCTTTTCTCTCTCCATCTGTTTTCAAACTGGATTTCGTTTCAAAACAAAAAAAGGGTGGTCGTGGTGGATTGGCAATCGTTAAGTGCTTTTATGATAAACTCTGAAATCAGATTTTACGTTTGTGGACTACTGCACGAAGCAGCATTTGCATTTTAATTTAAAAGTGGCAATGCATTTTTCCTTAATGTGACATTTCTGAGGGAAAATCACGGTTAATGGGAAATAATGTAGCGTGGGATTTCATCCTGTCCTTTGGGATTTGATATGATGTTATTTGTAGTGTTTGCTTAGTAACTTACTATTGCTCGTACTTGGTGTTAGGGATTTTAATAACTAAAATGTAAAATTTGTCATGTATCTCATCCCACAGAGTTTGTGCTACGTGATCAATGCTTCAGTTTTTGTAGGATGTTTAGAAGATGTGCTGTATTTTTTGTAGGCAATATGAAGTATTATTTCAGCCTGGCGGATGTTGCATTATCCCCAAAAAATCTCAGACTTACATCATTAGTTTTATTTAATTTGTTTTAAACAAGTAAGTTGACACAAGGTTTATTGTTAATAAAAATAAAATATATTTTATGCTTTTGAAGTATCCTTGTTGCTGTAAAGTAGTTGTTGTTAATTAAATTAATAAAATGACACAATATTATCAAATGAGTATATTATAATTAATAATAATTTTATAATAATGATAACAATAATAATAATTAAAATTATGCATATGAATATATTAGAGCTGGACAACGATCTATCTGTGTGAGTGTATATAATAACATATAATAGTAACTTTACATTATTATACACACATACACATAAACACACACACACACACACACACACACATATATATATATATATATATATATATATATAACGTAAACAAAACAATTATTATAAGTATTATAATTATTAGTATTATATAGTAGTATATAATAATACTACTAATAATAATAACCAATAAAAGTAATAAATTAATATATGTAATAATAAATATAATACTAATAATAGTTTAACTAAAACATGTTAGTTTAAATGTGTTGTTGTTATTATTATTATTATTATATTATTGTTGTTCATGATTGAGTAAATTAAGAAAAATGACAAGAAGAAGAAGAAGAATTTACTCAAGTATTGAGTTTAATTTACTCAATTCAATAATAATTTAAACATGTATATGTTTTGTAAATAGATTTATTACTACTACTACTACTGCTACTACTACATTAGATGAGAATGAGAACATTAACATTTTTGGGCTTGGGTGACTTAAATGTATTGATTTATTTATTTAGTTGTGAATTAAATGCAGAAATCAATTTTCAAAGCAACAAGATTTTTTCTTTACAAATAACATGCACTGATGAACTGTAACCAAAGAAAGACAATCATTAAGTATATAACACTCGTGTGTTTTACATCTATAATGCATTTTCTCGCACAATGCTAGCAATTACACACCAAGCTTATTTGCTAACTCGAGACCTACTATTTCATTGCAAAAGCAGAAGTCAGTGTTTGTTTAAAAATAGACTGGCTAGGCTGAATCAAAGCACTTGTACATTGGCTTAATGACCAGTGAATGTAGTGCTTATCGAAGCCTGTAATCTCCAGCCGTAACACGGAGCCCCTCCCGGCTGCACTGATACCCAGCAGGGTGGAGGTTAAGCAGGCCGCTCTCAAATCCCTCTCACACCTGACAGCGTTGTGTTTCAGATCTTCAGCACGCTCCCTCTCCTCGCCATTTTATCAACCTGGTCTCATAAAAATATTTACCACTGTGCACTTTTAACACCGTTTTTACATACCTTACTGCATGTTTCGTCACAGTTTTAAAGAGAACGGTCCAATGAGTGCTGCTAAAACACGTGACCCCTGCCCATTTTAGTTGCGTTAATATAGGTATGTATTGCGGCGGTTCAGAATTTAAATATCTGTAGGACTGTCGCTAAAAGTTAATGCTCTGTCATGTTGGAAATGCACCAAATCCAACCCCAAACCTACCCGATAGTGTTAGCAAATGTAAAACTGATATAAAAACATATTTGTTGTTGCAAATTTCAACCTTGTTTTGATTTGAACTGTCTTGTCGAACCACAGTCGAACTGGAGCTCCTCGCCTTTTCAAGTACATCTCTGTAATCCGTGAGCTACCAAACAAAACTACCGTCTATGAAAACCCCTAGATTTGAAGCTGGATATGTGTGATACTAACATTCAAAAGCATCAGTTTTCAAATCTCCCAGCATTTTAATATTGTTTCGAAGTCATAATATTTTATTCTTCAAGTGATTTTGTGAAAATTAAGCTTTATTAATTAAAACTCTGTAACTTTGTGTGAAAATGAATAAAAGCAACCTAACCCTTTTACTGCATCTAGTGTTCATTTCTTCTGGAAACTGCAGTGATTTGTACTTGTTGGTATGTATCTTGTGTCTCAAAAGTACACCAATGTACGTTTATGCCATGAGAGCAGGTAGCATTTTATTCCTCTCCTCAACTTTACAATCCTTTATTTGCATTCCATAATGTACCCATTATCCAATATAATTTCTTCTCTCTAAACGTTTCAGATGTAAACAAATTGTTAGACATGGCCGGCCGAGAAGTATGCGCTACTGTGGGACATTGCATGCTCGGGCGTTATGTAATAATTTATTTGCTGGGTAAATAATTTAATCTGCCTTCGAGGATAGCAGCTCTATCTAGGGCATTAGAAAGAGTTCAGGTGTAAAAGAGTGCAGATGATTTATGATTTTCCTAAATGCACTTGGCCTCTGTGGACCAGCCTGGGAAACTAGCCACTAAATGCTACCCCTCTGGGGTCATCGTGGACATTAACATATGCTTTAATATGAACCTGTTTAGCATCCTCTGTTAACTAAAGCTCTCTAAACCTGCTGGCCAGTCCTGGTTATGAATGATGTAGTGTGTTCTATGAAGTTCCCTGTCTGTCAGTCACTACAAGTTATGTCGTGACGACAGACTGGGGTCTTGCCTAGAGCCCTGATTTGCTCTGCTTAGGAGAAAACGCCAATGAAAATTGGCAAGGTATTAAACAATCCTGTGCCACTCACCTTCTTCCAGGTATAAAGAGGCGACAGGTGCAACCACTCATCAGATTTTGCTTCGGAGTCACAAGTTTATGCCTGCTGCTTAAAAGTGCTGCAACAAAGAGGAAACTGAAGCAGTTGTTTTCTGTGGCAGAAAGTTGTTTTCTGTGGCGTTGTCTACACGATCAACGGTTTCTCTGTCAAGCGAATCCCCTGGGTGTTTCACAAAAGAGCAATTTCTGAACACGGTCATTTTGCGTCTTATTCAAAATGCTGTTTTAGCCGTGTCCTCTTGGGTGCGGGCGTTACCTGTCTCCCAACGATGGCCACGGAGGTTGTCTTCTTTGTCTGGGACTCCAGCATGCTGAAGACGCCTTCACGGAGGGAGGATGTCCTCATTGCGAGGCCATGCCCCTGGCAGAACTGCGATCCAGCTTTGCCATCCTTTGTGATGAGCAGGCCCCCTGTGCTGCCACCCGGCCCGGCATCGCCTCCACTGGTAGAGGGCCGCTGGCTGCCACTCTGGGGGATCTGAGGGTGGCTGTGAGTGCCACTCCGCTGGTTCCAGGCCCACGGACCACTCACCCCTCCAGCAGGGCTCTTCAAGGGCGGTCCTTATGTTTTGTTTGGAGCTCCAAGGGAAGATCAGATGTCCCTTGCTTCATCCTTCGGGTGCTGCGGCTACCCCTGAATTTGATCCAGAACTGATGGCCATGCTTAGCGGCTGGACGATTGGTTTCTGGGTGCTGATTGTGATAGCAGATCACGGCCCACTCCGGTTCCTTTCTTTCCGGAAGTGCATGAGGAGTTGACGAAGTTGTGGATGGCTCCTTTCACAGCCAGAAGCCGCTCGTCACCCTCCTCCATCCTCACCACCATCAATGGCAGAGCGAACAGGGGCTATGAGGATATTCGACAGGTGTAGAGAGCGGTTGCAGTGCACTTGTGCCCGCAAAACAACGCCACTTGGCAGAATCATCCCAGGCTCCCGTCCAAGGCCTGTAGAACCACGGCAGCTCCAAGGCCTACAGTTCTGCGGGGCAGGCTGCCCCTGCATGCCATGGCTATCCTGCAGGTATATCAGGCCAAGGTTCTAAAAGAGCTGTACGATGAAAGTCACGGCTCTGCTCCAGGGAAGGCGATGTCTGCTTTGGTGGCCCAAGAGTGCCATCTATATCTCAACCTGGCTGAGATAAGGGGCTCATCTCATGGGATACCCCATCTCCAGGGTTGGCCTGTTCAGCGACACTGTCGAGGATTTTGCGAAGCAGTCCAGCAGCAGACCGAGGCGATCCAGCACATCCTCACCTGGCATGATCCTCCATCTGCCACCGCTCCGCCGCGGGTCTGGCGCCTTAGCCTGTTTGTCGCCGAGGGCACACCCCGCCACGAGTCTGTGGTACCCACAACATCACCAAAAGAGCAATTTCCTTGTCCTCCGGGCCTCAGCGTTCTTAGGTTGACTGTGAGCGACGCTCTGCTTCCTTACTCTCGCCTTACTCTTACTAGTCACCAGAGAAGTTGTGCGAACACAGGGACCTGGTGCTTCAGAACCTCAGCCAATTTGTGTCCTCCACGGTAAGGTTTCCCTTGGTAAACCCATGTCTTCCCTTGACACAGTACTCTGTTCATCTCTACTGCCAGTTGTCCCTCTCCTTGCCTGAATAGGACCTGCCTTAGAGTCAAGATCATATGTTTTACTGCCCCACTTTTGGTCAGTCCATATTAGGCTTCCACATGTCACCTCCCGCTGTACAACAAATACAAAAGGTTGCAGCCCCTCTTAAGTAGAAAATTTCTTCTTTAGCAACAACAGTTTTGGCCTCTCTGGCAGCAGTGTACTCACTCTGGCCCTACGGGTATCAAAGTCAGTGAATCTGCTCTGGGGCGATGGGATGGTTACGACCTTTGCATAACATTTGTCTGACATCCGCCGCTCGTCAACATTTGTAGTGCTACAAGGTTGTAACAGTTTAGGTTGTGGTGTTTTCCATCAAGACCCCAGTCTGTCGTCACAACATAATGTCTCCGTTCCCTCCATCAGGGAACAAGGGTTACATACATAACTGAGACGTTCTCTGTATGTCCAGCAGGGTATTGCTTTAAAAGGGTAGTAAGTTCGCCCCAAAAATTAAAATTGTATCCTTCACTCGCTCTCCTAACCTATGTGAGTTTCTTTCTTCTGAAATATTGGCATGTTTTGACAATTTTTATATTATTTTGTTCACTTTTGTGCTGTTAGGGATGTTATTTGAGTTAAAAATGAACATTTTGTTTCATGTTACTGGCCCTCGTGTTGTTTAAAAACTGTCTGTCTTCTTTGGCCCACAGAATGATTTGGTTTGTAGAGTATCCAAGTGGCTCTTTTCTATGCCAGTGTGGATCGTTTTTAACACTGTTAAGTGTCAAAAATGCTATGCGTCTGATGTCACATGATAAATTTAGTTTTTAACATAAAGCAGTAAGTAATTTGCTGAATATCCACCATAGCACACTTGCATATAATTGATAATAGTGGCTTCAGAAGACTTCATATGGATTCATATGGACTGCTTTGATGTGAATTTTCTCCCCTTCCTTTAATTTTGTAAATGATTGCTTTTTTTTCTTCTTCTTTTTTGTTTATTAATTTATTATTCGAATTTCTATAATTAAAAAATACCAGATATTATATACAAATAAATTTGTCTTTAGAAAAAAAAGTTGTAGCATGCATTATACATTGATCGAAAGTATTTCCACTTTAAATAAATGCTGTTCTTTTGAACTTTCTATGCATCAAAGAATCCTTAAAAAAAATAAAGAAACAATTGTTTTCAACATTGATAATTAAGTAGCAAATCAGCATACTAGAATAATTTCTGAAAGACCATGTGACACTGAAGACTGGAGTAATGATGCTGAAAATTCAGCTTTGTGTCACAAAAATAATTAGAATTTTAAAATATATTCAGATAGAAAACATTTATCTGAAATGTTAGTATTATTTCACAATATTACTGCATTTACTGTGTTTTTTAACAAATAAATGCAGCCTGGTAAGCATAAGATACATCTTTTAAAAATGACCTACCCCATACACCTTTGTGTTCATGTGAGTGGAAGAGACCAAAATATAAGTAATTATTTATTGAAAACACAATCCTCAGATAAACGGTCCATATGGCTTCTGAAGTTATACTCTGGTATACTTAATGCAATAATGCATACTTAATACATACATTTATACTGTATGAAAAAGAGCAGATTAAACATTCTGTGAAACATCTTCCTTTGTGTTCTACAGAAGAAACACAATGATGGTGAGCAAAAGTGTTTTCGTCACTTTAAATACATTTCCAATTTTGTTTCATGTCGTCCTGCCCAAATTCCAATCCATCGGTTTCTGCATGGGTTTTCGTATAATCATCCTTCTGCAACGAGGGAAATGATTACAGGAAGGAGGGTTTCTGACTCAATCGTACAACTACAGACGTGTCATTAAAGACTCTTCATCGCTTTCATCAAAAGCAATCAGCGCACCTCAGAAGGGATGTAATCGTATTCATGTCTCTGATATCCGTTTATCCAGTGATGGAATTATTTGCTTCAGGCAGTTTCTTTTTTCTGAAGGTTTAGTCAGAGTGCAGTGGTTTGTTTTAGGGACAGAGATGAGCCAACAGCGTTCACACAGGAGGTCTCTCTACTATATGCTCCTGCTATTTGCACAGCGTGAACTTTTAGCTGGGTGAAACCGACTGCTAACAGGGGGAACTGGCTCCTTTAAAATGCAGATGGTACATTTGTTCCTGTTTACAACTAGTATTTATGGCCCTTTTCACAATTGAGTAATTTGATCATGGTACTTTGCTCTGATTTCCTTTTGTACCGAGTGGATTATGCTGTGCGCTATTAACGTCCATGATAAATTTGGAAGTGTCACAGACAATTTGTGCCTCCCAAATGTAGTTCAGTGAAAATTAGTAGCCCTGTTGCAGAGAAGCACAATCGGAGAAAGTGAGATGATTCGGGTAGGGACCTCATCTCGAGGGTGGTGCTGCCACTGTCGCGCTGTATTTGAATAATACAGTTTAGGAAATTATATGTTGCCATCTTCATTAAGAAATGCAGGCGGCAGGGAGCACAATTATGGAGGAAAAATGAGCAAATGTCCACTGTTATTAGTTGCTTTGAGGTTGTGTGCGGTAGAGATTTTTCCTTTCGTTGTGCTGGGCTGAAACCTCGACTGAATTTGGCCCGCATTAGCTGGAACTCTAACAAGAAGGGGCGTTTTCTGTTCTGTGTGACAGCAAGGCTCAAAGGCTTTTTTTGAAAGGTTGTTAGTAATTATATCCAAAGTAAAATGTTGGAGACATTCATCATGCTGCAAATAAAAATATATGAAACTTTTTTTAACATGAGAAAATTCATTTAATTGGATAAAGAACATTTTATGTTTCTTAAATAAAAATGATTAAAAATGCAAGTCATTCCTGAGTTCAGCATTGTTACTTCTGTCTTCAGTGTCACATGATCCTTCAGAAATCATTCTAATATGCTGCTTTATTTTCAATGTTGAAGACGGATGTGCTTCTTCACGTTTTGGTGGAACTCTATACACACAAGCTGGCCAAATGTATGTATATACCTGAAGGTTTACGTCAAAAACCAGGGAGTCAGTCCTTCCTAACAATTTCCACTCAATCAGGAAAAACTTTTCACAAGACGCTGAAACATGACTGCTAGGATTTACTTGTATTCAGACCCAAAAGCGTCAGGAATTGATGTTGGGCGATGAGGTCTGGCTCACAGTCGGCGTCCCAATTCATCCCAAATGTGTTCAGTGTGGTTCAGGCCTGGTATTTGTGCAGGTCAGTCAAGTTCTTCCCCAACAGAGACAATCAATTATTTCCACCCAGACCTTGCTTTGTGCACAGGAGTTCAAGTGTTTACTGTCAAATCTGAAGCACAGAATGTCATTGCATGCTTTAGCATTAAGAGTTGGCTTTACTGTAATTACTAGGCTTCGAAAAACCTTTTAATTAGAAGTGGGTGTCTGCACACTCTTGGCCATGAAGTGTATCTCGGGACTGTTGGATAATATTTAGTATTTTTATTGAGTCCAATCTCATTTTTTTGGTGTCTTAGAAAGCGTCTTCATTTAGTTTTGCCCTGTAGGTGTTTATTGAATATTCCAAATTAATTACTTCCTCTGCTCAGCTTGATCTGTGATTGTAGTGTGAAGGATTTTTTTTTTTTTACATTTTTAATTGCGTTTCATGGATCCGTTGGTTTTCTTGGAGTTTTAAAAAGTGTAATATCACATTGTTCCAGATTTGGTGTAATGTTACAGTATGTTTGTGGATTACGGGTCAATTTTTAAATGAACCCCTGCAAGCCCTTTTTTTTCCAACAATGTTGAGACGATGAGGCTAACTCTTTTTATTAATGGGTTGCCTCTATCTCATGGGCTGTAATTGGTCTCTGGTGATTGCCAAGTCTTTTGGATTAAGAAATGTCATTAAAATTGATGTATTAGGCCTGCGAGCCGCTTTCTCCGTCAGATAGCTTTTTTTAATCAATTGATAATTACAAAGATGATTTATGGCTTGACTTCGTGTTGACAGGTGAACAATAATTGCGACATGGAGATTTCAAAGCAGCATCTGTTACGGCTTTGAAAGAGATTTTTCACCCTTAGGTGTCCTGCTCTGTTTCAGACAGGTTCTGGTGAGTAATGGAGACGAATGGTTTAGTTGCTAACAGAAAGATTGCAGGTACAATCCGAGCAGACCAAGACTAAGTTAGCAAGGTTATGATCCAGCTCGATCGTGACTGTGCCCTGAGGGACTGTGCCTACAATTAATACACTGAAAATGACTTTGCAGGAATTGTAACTGACCAACCACAGGCAGTTTATCTTTCTAGTGTTGGCATATTGACGCAGGACAGATTTACTGCTTGTTTTGCTTGTCAGATGTACAGTTGCTGTACAGTAGATGTATTGTATGCATTATTTAATTTAATGATTTAGTTTTTTTAGATTTTTGTGGCAGTTTTACTGTAGTGTTATACTGTTATAATATTTATTAATATTTTGAATTAGATTTTATTTTAATGCTTTAAAAAAAAAAAAAAATTTTTTATTTATTTTAGTTAGCCAAGTCAGCATTTTTAAGTTTATCATGTTTATGTGTTTTCCAATATTTATTTTATTTTAACTTTTTAAACTACTAAAAAATTATGAATAATAATAAAAAGGAAAATATTTTAATAATAATAATTATTTGTATTAATAATATTATGTTTTAAATAAAATGTTTTTTGTAGAAAATATTGTCTAAAATATTTTTTATACAAATGTAGTTTTAGTTTTATACTTCAATGCTTACAGATTTTGTTAGACAGAATTTTAATCGAAGTGGAAGATTAGTATTTTTCTTGGAAGAGACTTTTTCTGTCGGTCAACATTTAGTTGTACATTAGCGTATACAGTAAGGCCTCAAATCTAATCAATGTATACCAAGAACCTAATTTCAGTTTAATGTAGCTTTAACATCACACAGATGTGAAATAAATGATAACTTAATGCTCTACAGTATGTTACGTTTGAAGTCTGAGCACATTTGGCTCTGTGTACATGGCAATAAATTAATTTAATTTCTGCAGCGCGGAGGATGGTTTGAAGATCTATTTTTTATACTCCTGTTCTGACAGTATTCATAATTGAAGATAATCTACCATGCATTTTCTTTATTAATTTAATTCCCCTGCGCCTTGACATAAAATATCTGTTTCCTTGACAAAGTGCAAATGAATGCCGAGAGCGAGACAGAAAAAGCAGAATTGTGCGAGCAGGAGCCAATGGGGACGCAAATGATCTCGTGCGATATAATGGAAGTGCATTTCTCATTTCATGACAAAGTAAACATTCGTCCGTCTCTTTATTGTCTCCGATCAGTCTGTAAATACATGCAGAGACGAAGGGGTCAGGAAATGTGCGAGATGAGCGAACAGAAAAGCGGAGTCGAGGGAATCATTCGGTCCAGACTCAATCTGATGAGATCCTCCTCTGTGTCTCTGAAAGCATTAGGTTAGACAGTGATTGCATTCGGAATCCTATTAAGTTTATATAATCGGGAAAAGAAAGGATTATTACTCCCTATCAGTGTTTTGCTCCTTTTTCCTTTTGTGTGCCTGTAAAAGCTTGAAATTCACTTGATTTACTGTGTCATGACTTCATCTCGACGGCTTTGTCATTTGATTGCACCATGTGACTCTCAAATGGAGGTTGAGAAGCGAATGATATTTATATGCCGGAGAAAAATCTAACGCATCTACTCCATTAGAAGAGGTCTGGTTATCATTGCCAGGAAAAGAGTCCTAGAAGTGTGTTTCTTTGGCAATTTCCCATTTGAAGGGAGTGATGAAGTCACCGTGTTTGCTTTTAGCGCTGAATGTTGCACTTGTTAGGTTGTTTCTCTTGTGCTGCGGTTCATTTAGATTTTTTTCAGTATCGTGTTTGTGTTGATGAAGGCTGTGTATGTTTGTTGAACGGAGCAGCAAGTTTTTACAGCGTCTTCTACAGCGTTTTTGCTCACCTTCAGGCCATTTAAGATACATGGGTCAAAAACAAATGTAATACTCCTTTAGGGCTGCACGATTTGGGAAAAATGTCACGTTGCGATTATTAAGGTCAAAATTGCGATTGCGGTTCGATATATAAGTGGTTTGACTCAACTTGTTTGTTATCAAGGAAAATGCACACACAGATTACTAATAATGCTGAAATCTGTATTTCTCAACTGAGACACAGTATACAGTGCAATCTAGCAACAACTAATTAAAACTA
>JAUMHQ010000083.1:19096877-19107868 GCA_032361165.1 Enteromius paludinosus
TCACCTACATCTTGGATGCCCTGGGGGTAAGTAAATAAACATCAATTTTTCATTTTTGGGTGAACTATCCCTTTAAGCGTGCAGTAAAACCGGCTTGTTTAACTGCAGGATGTCTACTTGCGTCTTTGCATTGACTTAACATGTAAATCACTCGCGCTTAACGCTTCATTCGTGTCTGGTGTGAACGCAAGAATGAATGTCTTATTACATCCACGAATGCATTTGTTTATTTAATATAATCGCAACATTTGCTGTAATGTAATCGCACGGGCTGACATCGTGATTACGATTGCGATATGATTAATCGTGCAGCACTAAAATGTTCTCTGATTAAATTACTTGCCATTTTTGTTTTTCTGAGCCAAGAATAAATATTACACATTTTTCCCTGATTTACTATAAATGACATGTACCCATTCAATCTTGTCTGGCATATTTACAACAAAAATCAATTTATGACACATTACAAGATTAATGACTTTCACCCAAATACTAATTAGTTGTAATTGAAATGTTTTAAATTTGCCACTATCCTAGGTTTTGCCCATTTCACAGGAATATATATATATTTTTTTTTACACAATAACATTTTCTATGCTTCCTTATTCTTTTATATATATTGATATGTATTAGTCAGAATAAGCATGTTGTTTGAATTTTTACAAAAATATTATGTTACGCTGAATGACAATGTAACATTATTTCAGCCGAATTTTGACATTTTATTCTTCAAAAACGTATTTGAAACCTTAAAAGTACACACTTTATTTAAATGTAATGTGCATTCTATTGATATAAAATAGATTTGGATTAAGTTAACATTACATTGCTTGTTCGCCAATGGATTTTCTTCAGTAAACGGGGGCTGTCAGACGTTAATCCACAAGTAATCCACAACGCTACAGTCCATCAATGAACGTTTTTTTAAGCATGAAGCTGTGTGTGTGTGTAAGAAACAAATGTTTTTTAAGGCAAGACAGCTTGATTTATATAGACTATTAAATTGTAAATAAAAATACACTTATTCAGTTGAGGCCACTTCAGTGTTATTTTAGTTCAGTTCAATAAGAATTCCCCAATTATTAGCTATAAAGCTGCTCTACAAAACACAATAGTGTCATCATCCAGCTTAATTCAGTTCAAGTTTTGTTCTAATCCAAACTGATTCTCAGTGCAGTCCAATTGATTCTGCTAAAAATGTTCAAATGTAAAATTTGAAGGTGTGATTCATTCCTTTAGTCAAAGCTGAATTTTCAGCATTGTTAGTGTCACATGATCCTTCAGAACTCATTCTGATGATTTGCTGCTCAAGTAACATGTCTTATTATCAGTGTTGAAAACAGATGCTGCCTCATATTTGGTATTTTTTTTTTAGGATTCTATGTTGAATAGAAAGAACAGCATTTGTTTGAAATAAAAATGTTTTGTAACTTCATACGTATACGGTCACTTTAATGCAACCTTACTGAAATAAGGGACTAATTAAAAGAAAAATAAACATTAGCATGAGACGTTACATTGTGGTCTTAAATATTTGTTGATTTTGTTTAACGTTCTCAATCGGTATTAATTAACATCGTATACTTTCGATACTCTCTCTCTCTCTCTCTCTCTCTCTCTCTCTCTCTCTCTCTCTGTGTGTTTACTGATCGTATTCTCTTTGTCTTTGTAGGTGCACCTGAGTATACTCCAAAGATCTCATTAGTCTGTGATGAGCATCATCATCCAGCACAGACCCAAGGTACCGCAATATCTCAAAAGATCCCGTTTTATATCTTTACACCCTTGTGCCTGTCAAAAAGATACATCAGTTAGCTCATTTATTGCAGACTGTGTACAGCTGGGGTGTGTTTTTGTTCCCTTTTGTATTAACAGAACTTGTCTCGACCATTAGATTCCCCCCCCCCTTGTTCCACATGAATGTGAGCTTTATAGGGAAAAAGTAAATATGGATGGTGTTAGCTTTGTGTGGAAAATACTATGTATTTTTTTTATTTTTTATTAACTACTTATTAAATTATTGGGGGTGTTAATAATTTGTACATTTAATTGTGTTGTTCATAAAAATATATTTTATATATTTTAAATAAAAAATAATAATGGCTGTATAATTAGCACTGAATTTTCTATATATACATATATATTCCAGTGCATGGAATGGTGTGCTGAGATTGGTTGAGCAGATATATCACGTTCTGCAGAGAAAAAAAGACAGATGACAGAAATGACAGAAAAGAAAACATGCTGGATATCGCATTTTGAGAAAATGTAAAAATGTACTTTTCAATAGCGTCCAGATACTGTACAATTCAGATTTTGGCAGAAAGGTCTTTTTTTTTTTAATGGAATTTATCGTGTTTTGGAATCAAACTCTTCATATATATAAATTCTATAATATGTAATATGTTACCTTGGACCACAAAAGCAGTCACAAGGGTCAATTTTTTGAAATTGTAATACATATAACTGAATAAATAAGCTTTCCATTGATTTATGGTATGTTAGGATAGAACAATATTTGACCGTGATGCAACTATTTGAAAATCTAGAATCTGAGTGTGCAAAAAAATCTAAGTAGCACATTTCCAAAGTATTTTCATGGAACATGATCTTTACTAATATCCTAATGGCCGGCAAAGCTGCTGTCTCTCTCAACTGTCTTCCTAAAGCAGCTCGATTTAAATAAGGAGACCAAGCTTAGTTGTTTTGTAAAGTATAGCAACCATGTACCAAGTACCATGAGAGCGATTCAAAGCATAACGAGCGTCTGCTCTCTCTAGCTCTCACTGTACTGATGTCACACAGCGATTAGTTTGTGCAGTCAGTGCTGTTTCAAGTCCAACACAGCTCTTCTAGTTTCGCGGGAGGGGCAGTGCTAGGTGGCTCCATTGCATCACCTAGCTCCAATTTAGACCAGCCCAATAAATCCTGCTCACGAAAATGGTGAAAAACTGTTTAGCGGCATATCTGCACCATTAAGTATCATATAGTTCACAGTCTTGCTAACATGTTTCTGCAATGCATTTCTAACATTTATAATGTGTTTACAAACAATTTCTAAAAATTGACTTTGCCCAGTCTTTAATACTGGATTTGTGGTCCAGGGTCACATTGGCTATATATATATATATATATATATATATATATATACACACACACATTTTTATAAGTTTTTTTCTTTTCAAATTTGACTTATTTAATTGATAGCCCCACTAAATACATTTCTTTTGGATACATTTTTAATTCTAATCTGGTCATTTGATCCATGCACATTGCAGATCAATTTGCAACACTTTCAGATTGTCATCAGTGGGATTCCATCACATTCCAATTAGCGTTTCTCTGGTGATTAAGCGGTGGGATTACATACAGCTCGACTGTCAGGATAGACACACCCCCTCAGCTCATGCGTCCTGTTCTGATTAAATGGAATTGATTTAATTGGGTTACCCCACTGTGAGTTCTGGCTAATAGGATGTGGAGTTTTTTGATCATTGGTACGCAGTGACCGGCTCTGACCCAGCTCAAGTGAAGCGGCACAGAGTTTTTTTTTTTTTTTTGTGGTCAGTGTCTTGTGTGTTTGAAGATTAAACCCAACCACCGGCGGTCGAGATTTTGTCTTAATCTCTAATTAGAATTTGATCAGCAGGAATCTGTGGCAACTTTTCTCAGGATTGTAGATTTTGTTACAGTGTGTATTCTGTATTCAGTGTGTGTTTGAAAACGTTTAATTATTAATGTGCTTCCGTAAAAGCTTAAAAATGCACCATAAAGGCATCATAATATGGATGATACACTCTATTCCAAGTCTTCTGAAGCTATATGATAACTATACGAGGAGCAGACTGAAGTTTGACAGGAATATATTCAACTCTGTTCAACGTTAACTTCCACTGTATGAAAAAGAACAACAAAAATTTTGATCCTTTTGTTTCCCAAGGAAGAAAGAAAATCACACAGCTTTGAAGGTGAATGAAGGAACACCTTTAATTTTTAAGTGAACTGCTCCTTTAAATCACTTATTGATGCGTAGTGACAGGACATCTGCTGCATATTCAAACTGACTGTGTGCATTTTAATTAGCTATGGTCTGAGGCAAAACTGAATTGCCCTCCACCTTTCTGTTCTTATTTTATAGTCCTGCTGATTATAATCTTTTCAATCCTTCAGATTTATAGTGAATTTGGATTCTTGAATATAAAGATATTTGCATGTAAAGGTAACATAGTCAGGCTACTTGATGTTTTAGGTATTTGTTGAGGATAATTCATCTATACATATAGATGTGTGTTTGTGTAGACGCACACACACATATGTATGTGTGTGTGTATATATATATATATACATGTTTACATATATGGAACACATACTGGCCAAGCTCAGTATTCTGTTAGAATTCCCACCATTAGTTTCACATTCCACATTCTATAAAAAACTAACGGAGTGAGCTTGTACAAATTTGTACGAATTAGCCACCTCGTAAAATATGTACGAGTTGCCTTGAGACTGGGCTGCTATGTCAGATATGTTTAGTTTTTTTTGTTGTTTTTTTTTTCACGCAAGCATTTAGCCTAACAGGGTGGAACTTTTAGGTTGGAACAAGCAGGAGAACATTTCAAAAACTTAAGTTATGAGTGAGCGGTGACATTTACCTTCATTTGTTCAGTTAGATTCCAGCTGGAAAAAAATAAACAATATGACTTCTTTAAAATGATCTGAGTGGAACTGTAGTCTGTTTTGGAAGGCGAGGACGTACATCCTAACAGGGTGGAAAATAAGTTTAGGGACATGGTAAATGAAGGAAATCATTGTCCTAAAATCAAAAACAATACCTATTCTTGTCTTAGGACAACTTTGATAAAAGGTTTTGATCCACTTTGAATGTTGACTACTGTATATAATATTTAAAGGTTTTCATATATATTGATGTATTTAATACATCTTATATATTTCTAAATTATATAAATGCCCATACATGCATAATAAATACATGAAAAAACATGATACACATGATATATTTTCTTTATTTTAGATATATTTATATCTGTACTGATATATTTTTTTGTATGTACACAATTCATATATATAAAGCTATACACATGCATAAACTCACAACTGGGCATTTGGCACATATTTTAGATTGATTTATATTAATATTTGAAAAATGCATGCGTAAAAGCTATGCATTTTTATATATTGAATCAAATAAAAGAATATCCTTTTCATTTTCAATATACTGCGAATAAAAATAATTAACACACAGTCAAACACTGTGTCTGTTTTTGTGTTGTTAAAATTGACTCTTTTGTTCTGGAAAGTGAAAAGGATCTTTTCCATTTGATTGTTTTGCTGAATTAGGTTATAAAACTGCGGCTGCTCTGAAGTCTTGATTGTCGGTTGCTACAGGTTTGAAAAGCAAATGAAAATCAAGTATCATTACTCTTAACAGGTCATTTTACTCACTGGTCCCCGATCGCATTTCTTTAAAGTCCTCCCCGTGCTGCGTAATTGAAGTGTCCCTGCCTGCGCTAAGTGAAATCTTAAACTAACATTGAGAAAATTACACCACCAAAATCATCAGAGTCCTGTAAATTCGACTGCTGTTGCATTCAAACTCGTATCAGAAACGATTTGCTAATTTGAAGCTCATTTTATTGCTAAATTTCAATACCTTCCTTGGGAGGCTGATGTGGGCCACTTGTTGCTTTCGTTATGTGCAAGATTAAGTTCCCTGCTGAAAGAAAGTGTGAAATTTTTTCATAATAATCACGAAATAGCTTCTCCCCTCGTCTTTTAAAGATGCAGAGAGAGCGTGCATAATTTTTGTAGTACTTGCAAACTCATAATTATTCATTTTTCTCATTTCGCATTCATTTGCATCCCTAGAAACTGCTGTTTTTCGACACCTCCACGTCTCCACCCTCTCTCGGCATGATTAAGATGTCTCCAGCGCGGCCGTGGTGGCATCACCCCCCGGGGACTCGCACACAGCAGGGGTCATAACATGTCATCTCACGCAAGCCATTGAGCCTAATGCGTGAGATGGGGCTCGGTGCTCAGGATGCTCCCCGTACTGTTTAAAGTCCATTAGGGACTGTGCTTTAGCATAAACACCATCTGAACAGATAGGGAACTACAGAGGATTCCAGGCAAGCGTCCAAGTGCCAAGCTCTTTACAGGGGAATGTCGCATTTACCCGCAGATGGTGACACGGTGTAGCGTGTTGGTGGGATTCAGTGCGTGGAATTAAAAAATGACCATTGCAATGATTAAGAGACGCTATGAATGTTTAATTTCTGTTGGTTGCTGCAGTTAGATTAGTTTCATCATTTCAATTGTTATTTATTGTTTATAATTCAAAATCTCCATTTCACAAAAACTGTCGTTTACACTCCCCTGGTTCTCATCCCTCGAAAATGTAATTATGTTTTTTATTAATTTATTTTAAATATAATAAAAGTATATATTAAAATTACTGGTATGTGTTTATCAGCTTGCTCAGATCATTAATGCATAATTAATGTATATTTATATATTTAATGTATTATATTAATTATATAGATAGATAGATAATATTTTTATGTGTGCATATATTTTTATAAAAAACAGTTTAATACACAGACACGTGTGTGTATATATTTTTTTTTTATGAAAATATGTATATATTCATACTTTTATTAAAATACATTAAAAAATACCATTAAATGTTGAAATATATAAATAAATATTTAATACATAATTAAATCATGCAGAAATAAATGCATACATATTATATAAATAAATAAATATTATGTATAAGTATTTCTTCATTATTTATTCATATAATATTATAGTGTTCTATTAGACATACCAATATGCCAAAGTCTTATGCCACTAGTATTTTCACCAACAAAATTTTTTTATTTCTATCTTTTGCGGTAGCGTGTCAGTTGGAAATATCAGTTTACATTTTCAAACATTCTTTTTGTCATTAATTGTAATAATGCAGTAAGATTATTGTCTGCACAAGGAGTCTGACAACAGCCAGAGCTCCACACAGAGATCTGATCATCATCCTGTCTGTCTGGAATGACATGAAGAA
Organism: Enteromius paludinosus; assembly: GCA_032361165.1. Taxonomy (NCBI): domain Eukaryota; kingdom Metazoa; phylum Chordata; class Actinopteri; order Cypriniformes; family Cyprinidae; genus Enteromius; species Enteromius paludinosus. The sequence continues at coordinate 19,103,959 of JAUMHQ010000083.1, forward strand.
ACAGAACAAACTGAGACAGACTCAATGCAGAAGAACAGTGGCAATGTCTTCAAGATGAAGAAAAAAAACCTGCCTGCAAAGCTACAGTACTGTTCAAAGTTTTAGACACTCGTGTGGGAGTTAATTATTAATTATGTTTTTATATTTGAATTATATAAATGTATTTTTATTCTTTAGACATTGCCGTTAACACTTTGAAAAAAAATATTTATAAAATAATTAATTATAAAATGCTTATTTTAAGCATGGTAATAAAACATTATTAAAATAATTTTATAAAATATAATAACAATAATAATACGGAAATTTATACATGTATGTATGTATGTCATCCTAAACCTGTGTGTCAGTTGTTGTTTTTTTTAATGAAATATATAAAGAGAAAATAATGTTTGGTGGGTTTTTTTGGGTGAACTTTAAAGTAAGCAGGCTCCACATTGAGTTCATTTAGTTTTTATGAGCAGGTGTGTAATGGATCAGATTGAGAGTACACACTGAAGGATAAGGACAGCGCTGATGGATGGCTCGACTCATAGGTGCTCCGAGGAGAACGTTCCCGTTTCCTCTCCAAATGTCACAGCGCTCAGCAACTTCAGAGACCGTGTCACCCGCACTGTCATTGATCGGCTAAGCCGGCCACTTCATCTCCTGTTTTATGGATGACTGAGCGAAAGATCGTGGCCTCTGTGGAACACAGTATCCCTGGTTCTGTGCCTTCACACGGTGAACCTGAGCTGGAGCAGCGGGGAAGGGTTACGCCGAGTGCACGCTTAGCGAGCCTGCTTGTTTTCGGATTGTTTAAGCTTGCTTCAGAATAGATTTGCCCTGTTTGTGTGCTCTCAGTCGTTCATTAATTCAGCCAGCATGTAATCTTATTAACTGAAGTGGCTCACAGTGAGGCATTTCAACCGGCTGTGACATATCATGACATTTGAACCAGATGTGGACTGCCGTTTGGCATTTTCACATATCCATAATAACATAATCAGGCACTTCAAATCTTCTGAATGCATTAAGTATGTGTGGGAGAACTGGAAAACTTTTAAGGTGTCAAGTAAACGATCTAAGTTGTCATAACAGTCTAAATAAGAGGCAAACTTCGGCCCCTCCTGAGAGCGTGACAGGCAGAGCATCTTTTTTTTTGGCTGCCCATTGACAGGTAACATCTCCGAAGGCCCCGGTGCCCTCTTACTCTGCCAGTCAGTCTGTCTTGCTTTCGCACTCTTTCGTCCCATCACTCAAGCACCCGCTATATTTAACCTGTCAGAATACAGGCTAATATTTGGAATTTGTGCTTAAGTTCAACACACTGCCACTCAAGACTGTCAGCTGTTGACTTGACTTGGGATTAAAGTCGTTTGCTGATTTTATCGCAGCTCGTGGTGGTTAAGCCGGTTTTCGGGTGTCCTGCGTTCAACTTTGCTGGCCAATCAAGAGATAATCTTTAAAATGCATGCACTTTCAATTAAACAATGTTTGCTGTTGTACTTTCTACTCAAAGAATGTTTGTATTTTAGGGGTCGGTTGGTATAAGTGTTGGTAGGGGGTGTCATCAACTTGTCATAAAACATTTGATTTCATAAGGTTTTTGCAAACACATAGCAGTTTTATTGAAAAAAAAATACATGTACTGTAAAAAAAAAGAAAAAAAAGATGGTTATTTATAAAAATAATAATTTGTAGTAGTAGTATGATAAAAATATTAATTATTTACATGCATGTTTCATTTACATATTATGTTGTTGTATTTGCAATATTCTTTTTTATTCTATTGAATAATATTAATGAGGATGATTATTGTTATGGATTTTACAGTTTTATTTATTTTTTTATTTTCGTTAAATGCATATTAATTTTACACTGTTGTTATATAAGAATAATATTTTTATATAATAATAATGTTTATTTATTTATTTATAAAAGTTTTTTAGAATAATTATTTTTTCATATCATCAGCAACATTAATAATATTATTGTACATATTTATTTATAAGAATATTATTCTACATATTTAAATTATTTTACATAATTTTTTATATAAATATGCTTTTTATAGCATTTTTTTAGTTTATCATTAAATTAATAATGCTAATAATTATTACAATACTAATACAATTATTTTATAAATATATAATAAAATATAATCATAATTTACATCTGCAACATTATTAATATTATATATTTTATGTAATTTTTAAATAAGTACGGTTTTATATAACATTTGTCTTATTTATTATTAAATGTCAATAATAATAATAATAATAAATATATTACTTTAGATATTACTTCATATAGATTTCCTGTTCTTTATCTTTATCAGCTCTGCGGTTCATGGCATGATTATTAGTTTTCACAGCTGCAGAAAGGGAAATTGAAACGGATACCCTTTACTATAAAAATATATAACTATGCGTGTGAAGATTAATATCAGTGGTGTTCCTACAAATGAGATTTAGTTAGTTTTATTTATATGCAAAGTAGAAATTAAAATGTCATCCATATGATTACTGGTTGGGCCGCCAAAATGCATTTTCATTAATTCACAAAAAGAAGAAAAAAAACTGCACTGAATCCCTGAATTATTGTGCAGTCTATTGCGAAACGCAGCCTAGCGTACACAGTACACCGTTTTATAATTTTGTGGCTCTTCATTTTTCATTATGTAACAGAAAATATGCTGTTTATCATGGACGGTGTGGCTTGTATTACCTGTCCTGTAGCATGACCGAGAGCTTGGGTGTGAAAAATTGCACGAATGAGGCGAGAAAACAACTCCAAAAAACACACTGGAAAGATCGGATCGTAATGCAGTCCCAATGAGACCGAAATTCCTGTAACTCTCCCGACACATTCACTGGAATCACAATTCATCTGCTTTTAAATACTAAATGTGTGTTTTGACGGGCTCGGGTTCCTTACTGTAAATGATTCCAGAACAGACGTGTTCGGGTGCCGCGGTGATGATGAAGTGTTTTATGGGACGTTAAGGAGATACGGCGTGGCACGCTGAAGGGCTTCATAGAAAACCTCATGACATTTAAGGTATGACAGGAGGTTGAGAGGTTAGCCTTCATGTTTGTTTTGATGGTTCTTGTTAGTGTTTTTCACCCCAGCACGACGTCCATTAGCCGGGTTTGCGGTGCCATTAAAGGGATTCCAGGGAGATTTATAGAGCTCCTACATGTGCTGAACAGATGCTGAGCGCTCTATAGGTGGAGAAATGTTGGAGAATCTATATCTGACCTTGAGCTGTTTCTATGGATGTTGCACTGAGCTGAGAAACACATTGATTGATGTTTAGTCAACATGAAATCCAAATTGACCCCATTTGCTTTTCTAATGCATGTTTCTGGTCGTGTCGTGTGATGCATTAGTGCATGCTACTGTACTTCCAAAGAAGAAAAACAGTCTTCTTAATCTTTCATAAATAACTGTTGTTTTTTTCTATTCAGCGCACTGTATCCTATTGAACAGTCCATTGTTAGTAACATATTCTGGATTACACGTATTAGGTAATTAGACTACTTTTTAGATTACTTTTGACCTAACTTATTTATCACATAGACGTAAATAGGATCATTTGTTGCCATTTTGATTTAAAAAAGTGAGTAGGAAAACATTTCATTCTTTGTTATCAGCATCATGAAATGCATTAAAAATTATATTACAGCACGGTTTCACAAATAGTATATAACTGGTATATGGGCGATTAAACGATCTCGATTTGTGATCGCGATCAAATTAAGTTCGATCACGGTGGCACCGCGCTGTCTGCTAGAGTTGTGACGTTCGCGGATGAACCGATTCTTTTGAACGGCTCATAAAGATGAACAATGGGAGCCGAGTCGCGGCTTTGTGGGAGCCGTTCTTTCTGTCCTTCTTTTTTTCCTATGCGTGTTTCACACAGATG
>JAUMHQ010000083.1:19111626-19121646 GCA_032361165.1 Enteromius paludinosus
GTTTTGAGTAATGAACCAGGCTGGGAGTTTTTAAAAGCCTCAGGAATCTTTTGCAGGTGTTTAGAGTTAATTAGTTGGTTCAGATGATTAGGTTAATAGCTCGTTAAGAGACCTTTTCATGATATGCTAATTTTTTGAAAAGGACCTGTATATAATATTTTATTTTTATATAAATGAAAAAATAGATAATAAAATTACACGTATTTATTCACTTGATATTTTTGTCTTACTGGTTTTGAAACCAATTCAAAATGATGACTAGTGATATCCTGACTAGTCTTTTTTCCAATAGATTTGTGCATTTCTAATTGCACGGTTGAACATACTGTACAAATCTCTTTGTTGTGTAATGCATATTTTCACAAATGCAGGAGGGTCACTGCTATTTCACGAATACAGAGAAGGCAAATACTATATTAGGGAGACATAAAGTGCGCTGCAAAAATAGTTCAAGTGTTATGGTCGTATGCCATTCCAAACATACCCATGGTTTAAATCCAAGGCTTGGCAAGGAAGAACAATCAAAAGGGAATGATCCACATTTCTGGCACGTTAACAGCTCACAGTGCTGCTTATAACAGCACTCAAGTCAGGCCTGCAATCTCAGGACGTTTGCACTATGGCTGACCTTCTGCCCTGACCTCCACGACACTTCCCTCAATGGAAATACACTAAAACAAAAATGTAATGTGCTTGTGGGGAGGGGATAGGTGTAACACCTGGTGTATGAATGGGTGACAGTATCATCTATCAAATCTGAGCCCCAGGTCCAGTGTGCTGCTGGTTGCCAGAGGAAAACAGAATTCATCTAATGTTTTTTTATGTTGGAGAGCTCAATAATAAGCTGAAGGGAATTTGTACTGCTTTATTCATTTAGCTGACACTTTTATCCAGAGTGACTGATGAGGAATGATACAGTAGCTACTACAAATGTGCATCATCCTCAGGAGGCCGCAACAAGGCATAGGCATACATTTTAGATTTAATGTATGTTTTTATTTCAGATATTTAATATTCTTATTAAAAATGTGTAGTATTATGTATAAATTAAATTTTAAAATAATACTTTATCTATTTGTCTATCTATCTTAACTTTTAAATATTATAATATTGTAAATAAATATTGAAATGTAATATTTAAAAATAGTTTTTTTGGTATTTTAAACTTTTTTTCAGTCTTTTATTGCAAATTTATGTGTGTGTGTGTAATATATATATATATGTATATAGAAGTACTCCATCTTTTTTTAAGAAAATGGAAAAAAATGCTCACGTGTAGAAATCCTTTGTGTCCATATATCCTTCATATGTTCTTGACCCTCATGGATTTTTCTTTTCACTTTATTTCCCCCTGTACCCATTTTGAAAAGCGCTTTGTTTTGTTTGAGTTGTTAAAATCAATACGTTCCCCTATTGGGGACAAGTCTTGGATATTTCTGTCAGCAGAAGAGGATGTGATGGTTGTCATTTCTCTTAATTGCTGCTGGCAGTGGCAGATATTACTGAAACTGAAGTGGGTCAGAATTCTGCCGCCAAATCTGCTTCATCTGTTCAGTTGCTCTTTTGTTCTTACAGCAACATACATGGGTTAGCACATAACACTGTGAATTTAACACATTATGTGTAATGTCTTTTCGTATATATGAAGAAGCGTGTTTCAGCTGCTCTTTATAGGGCCGTGGCCCCTCTCTGCTGCAGGTTTATGGCCCTAGCCAGTGTTTTAGCGTGGGTTTGTGGGTATCGGCTGAGCTGTGAGCTTCTGCACACAGCAGTTGAGGTGTAGGAATGTTTGGACCAGCAGTACGGTCGCCTGCATTTTTTCCTTTCCACCGTTAATGGGGCATGAGGTGAAGCGGGGGGGCTGTAAAACTCACCCGCTGGGGTTCAACAGGCGCTACACTTCTCTGTGGTCGTCGCCAGACAGATGGGGAAGCCATCACACCGAGGAGACTTCCTGCAGATCTGCATTCCGACACGGGCGATGAAAGACCCGCAATCTCTTCAGCACAATGAGACTGGCTCTGAGGCGCATTAAAACCAACGACGGATGGATCAATCCACATTTACAACCCATGCATCGCTCTTAAAGGTGAAGTGTGTCTTTATAAAATGTTTTTTTGTTTTTTTGTTCTCGTACAGGTAAATATGCTGGGTTGTGGCCTGCAAGTAACCAATAGCTTGAGATTTTGGGCGGGATCTCTGTTGAGCCAATGGTAAACTTGGTTGTGTTTGGGTTTCAAATAGGGATGTAACGGTATCAAAATGTCACGGTACGGTAACACCTCGGTATGAATGGCACGGTACGGTATTTATTGAATCATTTACATAAAAAACAAAACTAATTAAGAGGCTCAAAAAAAGTGCCAGAAGTGTTTATATGAACACTGAACATATCAATGGCACACGCCATCTATCTGTAAACTTTGAAACAGGAACTTAAATTTTAATAGCAAAAAATTATTTAAGACATAAGAAACCAATGTTTTCCGTCTCTCTCATGTGCTTTCATTTCACTTTCATCTTTTGACCTTTATATACAGATTCCAATTTTTTTTAGTTGATGGCGATTACAAGTTTGCATTGGCAGATCTTCACTCGATTCATGGCAGGCCGGAGAGGTTGAGGATACTCCGGTGCACAATAATTGGTTCAGTGACGAACATTTAAAGGAGGGTAACTTGTTTTCCTGGATATCTTGCAGCCTCTGTGACAAGGGCTATTCTGCGAACCCACACCTCTTGTCGCGTCTTAAATACTTTGTAAAAGCTTGTTTTTTTTGCCTGTTCTCATCTTCCAGTTTCATTTTTCAGGGGCTCTTTCAGCCTCTGAGCACCATCTGCGCCAAGCACGCTCCGTTTTCATAGCACTTCATTCTATTCAAATGTGAAAGCCAAGCAATCAGCTTGGATGGCATTGACATGTGCGCTCAGAGGCAGGATTTGAGAGGCAAATTTCTCTTCATGATTCCGCCTCCCGGCGAACAGATTGTACATCGAAATTTTGCCGACTGTGTCTTTCGCCGCCTTCTCTGGCGGCCTGCAGCCGATGCCAACGTCATAAACTGAGATTGACAAAGGATTTTTGCGAGGGTGGCTGCTTCATTCATATGCATGTGTGTACGCACTGGGTAGTGTGTTTTCTTTCTGACAATTCCAGTTGAGTTCACCGATCAATGGTCCTAATGGAACCGAAAGAGCGCCGTCTGTTTATGCCGCTTATTTCTCATAGCAACTTATCACCTATTGGTGCAATTAAGCACAAATGTTATGACAGTGTTTTCGCAACTGTGCACTTTAGCATAGCACAGTGTTCATTCTGCTGAGACTGACTTTAATCAATATTTCTCACAGATAACACATCTTCAGTCGCTGGTTGTAGGGAGTGAGATTTAAAGGGACGGTTCACTAAAAAATACCAATTCTGATGACAATTTCTCTCCGTCATGGTTCAAAACCTGTTGGATTTTCTTTTACGAATGTAAAAGAAGAAATATTGCAAATTGTATGTCTGTAATGTCTACTTATTTGATGATTTAACATTTAAAAATGAACAAATTTAATAAATATTAGTATTTTAATTTTATAGTATTAAAGAATATACATATGATTTTATTAAAATACTTTGTTATAGTGCAATTAATTGATTTATTTGTTGAAAATGTTAATTAAGTAGTATTTTAATAAAAAATTATTGATTTTATTTACGTATAATGATAATAATAATAATGAAATTTATAATTATAATAATTATAATAATTAAATATTTTATTTTACACTAATGTTTTTATTTAGTAGTAGTAGTAATACTAATAATAAAATAATATTTTACAGTAAAATTGTTTAATACTTGTATTAATTAATATTTGTATTTAGTTTAAAAATATTAAAGAGTTTCTCTGTTTACTGTTTTCACATTATCATTTTTATATGTAGTCACCAAATTTGTGACCAAATTTTGCAGTCTAAATGAGCACTTCAAGCCTAAAGCTTTTTCTGTCTATTTTTAATCGCAATTACAATTTTTATCAAAAAAATAAAAAATAAAATCACAGTTAGCCCCTACCTCCTACCCCCCTTTACATGCGTGAAGCCTACTGAAGATAATGAGTTAATTAGTTTTTCTGCCATTTTTACAGGTGCTGCTTCACAAAGGAAGCGTATTTGGTCGGATGAAAGACGCTCTGATTATTTTCTTCGAGTAATGACTCGTATTTCCAAATGATCTGTCTCAGTTTGTTCGTGTCTCTGCAGCAGGCAGATTACCTGGAGCAAAGCGGATCCTTCCGTCAAACGAGCGACTTCATTATGCGGTGGCGGCTCGGTGTCTATGAGATGAACTGCTAATCGCTCTAAAAGGTGATTATATCCATCAGGTACGGTGTGGGATAAGATCGGGACAAGGCGTACCTTCATAGCGAGATCAAACCAGTGTGTGAAGCCACGTGTGCTGTGACACTCCAGTCTGAGATCTTACACCCTTCAGGGACATAATTATTGATCGTGGAGAGAGCTTAGGCTCAGAGCGGCGCTTTTCTCTTTCCAGCCAAACAAGTTAGGGTTCATTATTGATTCAATCGGAGAGAGGGAGCGGTATGGAGGCGAGCTCTCAAAATCTGTGTCAAATAATGCTGAATACGCAGCAACAATGCATCTTTTGTCAGATCAGATGTGCGCTTGTGCAGTTATTCACTTGTATTGTGCTGAGGATTGGTTTTCATGAGTTTAATCGTTGACAGTATGAACTAGGAACGTTTTTGTAGCCTATCATGTTTAAAGAGTATTAAGTTATTTAGCATTAGAAAAGACATAAAAAAGACATTAACATTTACATATTTGCGATGGATTCAACTTCCTCTATGATGCATTTTCACATAAAGCCAGATTTTAAACATTATATGTTAGTCCATTTTTGTGTAATTTTGTGTGTAAGGATTTGATTAGATAGAAACACTTTGGATAATATTGATTAATAATATTATTATATTTTATACTTATGTTTAAAAGAAAATCATGTTTTTGTGTAAAATGACTCACTTCCTAAATGATTCAATTATAAATTAAGCTGATTTGATGGCAGCCAGGGTTGCAAAGGGACAGAAAATTTGTAAACTTCATATGGAAAATTTTGGAAATATTAAAAATTTGAAACTTACCCAAATTTATGGTAATGTTTGGGAATTTATAGGAATTAATTTCATAAAATTCAATTAAATTTATAAAAGTGTATCATACACAAACATAAAAATAAACATTCAGTTACTTCATTGTTAATAAATAGGCATATTCAAATGATTTCTGAAGAATCATGTGACGCTGAAGATTGGAGTAATGATGTTCACAATTCAGCAGAAATGCATATGTTATAAGTGTTTCATAAGTATGCACCTTTTTGTTCAATGTGGAAGTACTGTAAGTGTTATATAAGTTATATAATGTTATGTAAGTTATATGCTAAAGGTAAATAATGAGGAAAACAACAACAGTGAAATTGTTTGCACTACAAACCAGTGTGTTCATAATTAAATTAATACATGAAAGCAAGTACATTAAAATAAAATGATAAGACTCAAGCAGTTTCAATATGAAGCACTGTTTTGTACAGCTAAAAATAGCTAGACGCAGATGAGCCCAGAAGCTATACCCATAGAATTTACAAATGGCTACACCCCTTTTTACATCAAGAAAAAAAGTGGATATTGCAACATAAAACCAGGGCCGGCGCCAGCCGAGCACTGAAAAGGGGGCGTTTGAAATTCAAAGAGGGGGCGATCATATTAATGCAAATATAACACTCCCAAGTAAGAAAAAACAGATATAACACGCCATACACCAACATATCTGCTACAAACTCCTCCTCAAGTATGTCCAACCAATATTTATATCAATTGCTCAAGCTGTGTATCTTTGTCATGGTTAGCTTATCCTGCAGAACATTCATGGACACAGATAAAAAAAAACAATTTGATTTTGTTTGTTCTTGAATTCCCCTTGGGGATCAATATAGTATCTATAATCTATCTACCTTTTCTACCTTTTCTACCTTATCGACCTTATCTATCTATCTATGTAGAATAGAGCAAAGCATCTTGGGAATGAGGAATGCGTTTATCCAATGAACCGATTACAGGTCAAGTAATCATTTTGTGTCATTTAAGCAAGACAGTTGGGTTTTTGTATTAGTGATGTTATGTGTGTTTATGTTCAAGTTAGTTTGGGTGGGTTTGGTTCATTTGCAGCCCTGTTATAGAAAAACTTTAACTGTTACAATTACCGTTACCGAGAGAGATATGTAGGAGAGTGACTTGTTATTAAAAGGGAAGGATCTGGTGCAGTCAGAATTTTCCTGGTGAATTTTAGTGCCCCACTCCGCCTCTGACTGTGACTAATCATCGAAACACGAGCTAAATATTTAATCATACCTTTAGCCACAGTAGAGCTGCAATCTTCTCTTCGGTGAGTGAAACGACCAATCAAAATTCGACCTTGCCTATCAGACTCTCCTTAATTAAATATTGCTATTTTAGCTTATTATTCAATATAGGACGACAATACACTTCTGAAATGTGATTTCTAAATAGTACATTTTATCATTAAAATACACTTAAACATTAATGGTGCTCTGAGGGGGCGGGATAGTGCTGGTGAGGGGGCGTAATGTTTTGTTCTGTATTTTTGATCAAATAAATGAAGGATGGATGAGCAAAAGATTTGCAAAGTTTTAAAACATCACAATTACTGTAGTAATGTGTCCAAACTTTTGACCAGTACAGTGGCTAGCACAACTAGCTATAACACCTTGGTATTTACTTGAATCCCATTGCTCAAATATATTTAGAATATGAAAACTTAGATGTAGCCTTTGGGCTCAAATAGAAATGAAACTGAAATTGCATTAAATCTAGTAAATGTTTTAACCAAGCTTATGCTGCAAGTTTTTACTCAGCTACATTTAAATTCCTAGTTCCTGCAAATGTAATAATTTCCAGTTTATTCCCATTAATTCCCATGGAGAGTTTCCAGTCTCAAAAATTCCCGGAATTTTGCAACCCTAACTGCAGCAAACAGCAGGTCACTGATTCAATGATTCAATCTGAGTCTCATACTCACCGATTCAATGATTCAGTCAGAGCAATTCCTAGTAAATTGGTCAAAACTGTATAATAAATATAAACAGCTGATTTAGAGTGGTAAAAAAAAATATTGCATTTAAAAAAAAATCTTTTGTGTAAATATCAAATTCATGAACCAATCATTTTTGTGAGCCAGTTTTTATCAATGAATCAGTTCATTGGTTCACTACCTGAACAGTTCACTTAAATCAAACTGATGTGATTGCAGCTAGGAACAGGTCAGTGATTCAATCAGAGTGAGTCTCAGGTAAACTAATTCACAGGTTCAATGATTCGATCAGAGCAATTCCTAATAAATTGGTCGAATTTGAAAATAAAAAGTTGATTTAGAGTATAAACGATATTACATTTTAAAGAAACCCCAAAATTGTAAAAATGGCAAATTTATGAAAAAATAAAATAGTTTTTTTTATCAGTGAATGGTTATTTGTTTATTTGTGAATCAGTTCAACTGGTTCACTGACTGAACAAATCATGATCCAATTGCAGTGAATCTGAAGTTACAGTAACTCACCGATTCAGTGATTCCTAATAAGTTGGTCAGAATGCAATATTAAATGTAAGAGTATGGTTAGCAAAGACATTCATGTTGAGTTGAACAAAATGATGGTGAGCGGTAAGTCTGTAAGAAAGCTGTGTGCCGCTAGTCTGTAGTGATATGACAGCGATAGACGTTTATGAGTCTGATGCCATTAAACACAGCTGCTATTATGGAGCGCTGGACGGGACTGATAGTAAAGCCACCCAGCATTATATTCTCATGATTTAAGTACATTAATGTCAGTGGAGACACTGCTGTGACCGTTATTACACTGTCACAAGCTCAAGTGTGTAAGTATACATGACTGAGAGATTTCATGATTTAGCTGTAGTTCGGTTATCCTCTTATAATGAATCAGAGTCTATTGAAATGCAATGCTTCTTGTTTAGGTTAATTGTTTTGTTGTTGTTAAAAACTTCAATTTATTGCTGTCAAAGATTAATCGTGATCAATTGCATCCAAAATAAAAGTATTTTTTACAACAAACAGTTAACTAGCAATGAGTAAGCAATATGCAATATATTTGCATACTATCTGTTTTGTTTGCAGTTCCGTTTGAGGCTGTTTGTTTATGTTTGCGCATCTATGAACTGAAGGGTTGACAGGAGCAAGAAACTCCCATGATCACTCGTTTGTTGCCATAACGCCTTTTAAATGCAAACATCATCCATATGGCGCTCGGGTAATTGAATCCCGTCCAGTTAGTACACAAAGCGAGCAGAGCCGCGGCCGTGCATCGTTTCATCGGCTGCCGTTCCATCAAAACGTAATCAGCCGCCTGGGGAAAGAAAGTAGCCGTTCATCCGCATGTATCCTTTTTCATCCTCGCTCTAAATGAAGTGCGGCCGGTACATGCTGTTGTCTTTGACTCAATTCATGACACCGGGTGAAGGAGCGAGGCGCAGGCCTTCCCAGGGCTCTGCTTAGTCCAAGTCCAATTTCCCACCGAAAGATTGAGTCTTCTTGATGTAGGTCTGTGGGGCGAACGCGCTCCGGGCGATTCTTCAAGCCGCCTCTCTTCTCGTCCTTTAATCTTATCGCTCTTCTAATTTTTTTATGAACTTGTCTGGGGCCTTTTTAACCTTTCATGGCGTGAGACGAGGATTTTCCTTCCTAGCGGCCCGATTTGGAAGCAGTGATTTCGAGCAGTTGAGTTTATGCACCGGTCGGTTTGTACAGCGGATCGCAGAGCTTGTCATTCTCTAAGACGTTGCGCATGTGAATGAAGGAAGGCGAGACTTAGAGGCCTTTGTCCTGGCTGACGCGTGATTGAGCCGAGCATACGTCTTCATCGATATCTCCCTCAATGAGCGTTGGGTTTTGTTGGAATAATGCAGCTGCAGTAGGTGTGAATGTATTACAGCGAAGCCTCGTGTGGCGCCTCGCTTTAGATAAACTGTCGGAAATCAATACGCTTCAAATCTTTCGTCAGTACACCATCGCAGTGCAGTGATGTTAAGCATTTACAGCTCTCTGAGATGTTCTCCGTGAGATCTGCCCTGGGTTTTTCTCATACACAGGAGGATTTGGAGGAAGCGTTAGAGCAGAGCCGCAGACGTTGAGGGGGACGTGTCTCCTCTTCAATATTCTCATTATTGGTCCATCAATATGGTTTTTGTAATGGATGATTCTTAACCACATTACCATGGGTCCATCCTACAATATTTGGTTACATCATTGCATTATACATCATTGCATTACATATTTCTCAGATCCTTTGGCACCATGGTGAAGTGATGTGTCAGATACTAATACTATAGTACTTGGAAATGTATACCATGGTTCTGTATGCTTTTTCTTATGAAGTTCTGTTTGTTTATGTGTGTGTACAGTATATATAGTCACTTTGGAAACTTTGCGCCACCTGGCGGTATTTTCATGAACGACTTTAACACGCGACTGAATTAATTTAAAATCCGGGACTTTGCCGCGGCGGTACACGCGGCGGCAGGTGACATTTTGGTTGTCCACCTACTGTACTGTGTATTTGCCAACCACATATTGCTATATTGATCAACCAGTGTATTTCATGGAATAGCAGTTTCATAAAAAGACCAGGTTTTTTTTAAGGAGTCAGAAAAGTTTTGCGTTTGCGTTTTTTTATTTTTTTCTATACTCGTCATCTTTCCTATCTAAATGATTGTTGCTGAAGCTAAAATGCAGAAAATGTATTTACTTTCCTTTAGCACTTGGGGGTGATTTGGCCTAAAATCTAAATCTCGATGAATTGAACATTTTAACTTGATTACGATTAATGAACGATTATTTTATTGATTTATTTTTGCCCTCATAGTTCACTGACAAATCTTGTACAGTAAATATGCTCACATATTACAAGTGAGAGATTTTT
>JAUMHQ010000083.1:19165973-19180398 GCA_032361165.1 Enteromius paludinosus
GCTATACATCCGCGCTAAAGGTGAAAGTCACCATAGCTTGTAGTATAGACTCCAACCCAACTTTGTAAATAGATTAATGGGGATATTTTTTAAATTTCACGCGATAAGGCGCTAACGCCGATAACGGCCCACCACTAATATATATATATATTAGGGGTGTAACAGTTCACAATAATCACGGTTCAGTTGGGTACGACACAGTGGTGTCACGGTTCGGTATACTTTCGATACAGCAAAAAAAAAAAGAATACACTTATCGTTACACCCCTAATATATATTATATATATATATATATATATATATATATATATGATGTTTTAATAGAAAAGGTATTTTAATTATATTATTTTACAACATTATCTACCAATATTATACATTTTTATGTTTAGTATAGAATTTTTTTATATTATGTCATATTATTAACTATTATTTAATTTTGTTTAGGAATCTATTTACCTTCATATATATATATAATTTTTTTTTTTTTTTTTTTTGTAATTTATTCATGTTATTCATTATTAATTTATTCAATTTATTCATTTATTCATATTGCACACTGAATTTTCAGCAGCTACTCCGTGTTATGAGCCAATTATATTAGTGTTGCATTTTGTGTATCTAGAGCAGTTCTTCCTCTGTGTGTGACTCATATCAGGCTGCAGATATAGGTGTGTTTACACAGAGGACAGTGGATCAACAGTGTTGTTTCGTGTGCACGACAGTACTGAAAACATGCCAGAGTTGCTGTAGTTTACCGGTGTAAGGAGACTCTGTAGGAGCTGATTTTACATGGCCAGCTGCTTTATTTGGTTCTGAAGGAAAGGCTCTCCTGATAAAAGTGTCCGTCTCCACTGCTGGTGTCCTAAAGACCTGCTGTAGCCCAGCAGATTTACATTTCATGAATAAAAGAGATAAAAATGTCAAATTAATGGCTAATTTGTCGAAATAACTTTAAGTACCTCCATCAGCAATGCACTTGACGTCACAGTAGTTCCCAATATTTTCAATGCTTTAAGCTAAAACTAATAGACAGTTTTCTGTTCTGTTTGTCAGTGCATTGCATATATAGAATATTTATGATCCATGTGTGTCTAGTGTGAATCTACAGCGACAAACTGTGCCAATCTGTTACAAGACATGAATAATTAATGTAGTGCTTTTAACGTGCAATGCAATTATGGCGGTGGTGTCATTAGCTGCAACTGTACTCTGTGTGTGCGTCTGTGCTTATATATGTGTGTGATTTAGTTTAGTGTAATTACAAGGGATGAACTGAAGATCTCATTTGTTGTTGAAATGCAGTCACGCAGGGCTTCTCTCTGTCACCAGACTGGAGCGAGTTATTCTGTCATGATGCTTTATCTGCGGCGCCTTGAATCATGGGAAATATGCAGACACGGCCTAACGTGAAGAATAGAGTGGCATTGACAGCTGAAGTATATCAGCAGTGAAATTCCTTATGATTCCTTTCCATGCGAATGAGCTGATATCAAGAGAAGCTTTTGCATGTCCTGATTATTTCTAGCACATACTGTTTACTCTTTTCGGTCGAAAGCCATGATACCGAACAACAGCTCTAGTAAAGCTCATTCCACACTTCTGTCTTGTTTAGCTGACTCCAATATAAAACCGCTAGCCAAAGCGCAATAAATCCTGAGTTTGTTGCAGAACAGCAGAACGGCCAAAAGTGGCTTATTTTACTAACAGCTTAATCTGTTCCCACACGTACAAAGAGAGAAACTAATAACGCTACTCCCAACCTCAGGTCTCCAGAGTTATTACATGTGGATGTCAGAGGAGGACGACGACAAGATAAAGAAGCTGCTGCAAATAACGGAAAATGAGGTTAGCACAGGCGCTAGCACAGCGCTAAAGCCAACCCGCTGCTGCTTCATTGTTTTCTCGTAGCGTGTCTTGCACTGCTATCAGCAATAAAGCTCAATAAAACTGCTGATTAGATTAATTAAAATCACGAGGCCTTGGAGCCGTACAATTTTAGTCGTTAAGAAAACTCGAGATAGTTGGACGGATCTCTTAGCCATCTGGAAGAGTGCAAGTTTTCCTGTAAACTTGTGTTTTTTCTTGTGGGTCTTGTAAATAAACACACGTTTTCACATTTTTCCTCTAATAAGGCTGGCAGAGGCTGGATTAGAATAAGTAGATGGGTTATGTTTTGTGTGTGAAAGCATGCTTTGCCTATAGTCAAATCCAAGTGATTTATAAAAGGCTCAGCTGAGGGACGGTGGTACAGAAGTTTGTATAGAGAATTGTTTGAAATCATTCGTTGAAATGGTTTAGGATTAATTTTTTTCTGGAAGTTAGCATACAGTAGTTTGAAACAACCAAAAAACAGACAAACAAACATATGTATGTTATTTCTTATGTTTTATCTCATATTTAAAGATCAAAATCAAAATTGAAAAATTTATAATATTCTTTTTTTTGTTAAATATGAAATAATTTATACATTCATATATATTTTATATATATTATATATATTTGGCTTTATTTCTGTGTTTATTTTCTGTTTTATTAACTTTTTAAAAATTCTTCTTTAATTAATTAAATTTAATTAAAGAAATCTTTCTTTAATTCTAACTGATTTTGTTCAATTAAATTTAGGTTATATTATGTAGTTTTATTTATTTCTTTTTTCATATATTCGTATTTCTTATTTTATTAAATTTCATAAATTTATTTTGGGGTAATTTTAATTTAATTTAATTAAAATGTATTATTTATTTAATTAATTTATATAAAGTCTGTTTATTTATTAAAATTTTATGTTGTTTTTTTTTTTTTTATTTGAGATGAATTTATTTCATTTTTTTATTAAGCACTTTTTAAGTCAATCTAAAATCTTGCACTTCACAGGAGTCTCCAAAAGTTTGTCCGCACACGAAGGAGCCGCGTTTGTCGTTATTAAAAGCTTATGTGTTATTTTTACACTCTGCTGAAGCGATGCCAGTCTAAAATTCCTCCCTTTTTTTAAACTACCGTCTGGCAGATATTGAGATGTCTGCGGCGAGTTTTGTTGTGTTGCACGTCAAACCTGCCAAGAAGCTTGATTTGTTTGGTGCATTCTATTTCTATCTGCGTTTTGACAGGGTATAATCAATGCTATCGCTCTCTCTGTGTGTTCTCTTGCAGACAGCGCTACGTATCCTCTAAGAGGAAGTGATGTCACGACACCACCACCGCTTTGAGAGAGACTACCGAGGCCCGTGGGACCGCCGCGAGCGAGCCAGCGGCCTTCACAATGGCGTGGGCAACAGTACCTGCTCCTCGGCGCCCCCAGTGGCCAACGGCAACAACCGACCAGGACTCCTCCCGCTCCCGGTCATCCCGTCCCTGCTTCCCACCCCCGTGACCATCGCCGTGACCTCGGCCAGCAACGACCTCGCCGCTAAGCGCTCGGGAGCCGCCTCATCTGCCACCGCCCCCGTCGTAAAGGTAGAAGCGTCGAAAACTGCGTACAAATCACTTCAATGCATTTCCATTTGGCTCATGCTTCCAGATTGCTTAGTTTGCTCCCGCTCTTCTTCTCTTCGCTAATTTTCTCTTTCATTATGCAAATGAGAAACTCTGAGCAATGGGCCGAATTAAGCCTGAGCCCGTGGCTCTGTCGAGTTTGTTGTGGGCACGGAATAAAAAGGCGTCAGCTTGCTATTTGAGTCGAGATGAATGCCATTCTAGAGAATTAGTTCAAGGAACGAGAAAAGCACGAACTGTTGTTTCACTCTTCATGCCGTTTAATAAGATTAGCTTCTGTTTCACTTCGATTTCATGCATAAAGACAGTTTACCAGCTACTTGCCATGTGGCTTTCGCAGCCCACGCTCTTACAAGAGCATGATTGACGTGACCTTTGTTCCAAACGTAGGCATTTTGAAGGTGTTGTTCACTTGAGGTCTCGTTAATGGCTGATAGGAGGTGTTAGTGTAGCGACTCACCGGAGGTGTGTTTTCAGGGTAAGTTCTCTTGTTTGAATCAGTCGAGTCTCCCGGCAGAAAGGCTTGCCAGGTTTTCTCTACGTCGCTCAAAGCCCACTTCAGGGAGCGATACAGCCTCAAAATCTTGGCATTCCCAAATACAGCTACTGTCATCTCACATCGGGGCTTTTTTGTTTGAACTCTCATGCTTGAGTGAATTCCGTGGGACTTTTGTGGCCGGAAAGCGTTGTGAGTATCAAATCAAATGCTTTAGCTTTATGCAGATTGTATTAGCAATAACCCTGTGGGCGAACGCCAGCAGTTGGACGCTGACCACTGAGTTCTGCTTTGACTTTGACATGTCCCACTGAGGCATGCTTTAGTAAACAGAAAACAACTTTTTTATCTAAAAATATATACCCTTTTGTAAAAACAGCTAGCTGCACTACGAGTTACTACTAGACATTACCACATTACACTACTAGAAGTACTTACTAACAAGTATTACATAGTGTAATTTACGTGTAAATAACTTTGTTACAGTAAAATAAATATCAAAGTGATTCATATCTGCCTAAAATAGAGATAGATTCTAAGCTTTCAAATGGTACCACGTATGGGGTTATTGGGGCAGACAAACTTTTAAAAATTAAAGGCACAATTTGAATATGAAGAGTAGAATAGGTTAAAATTGTAATATTATATCACAATATTCACAATGTTTTTGCTGTATTTTTGATCAAATGAATGCACCTCAGGTGAGCTTTTGAAAAGTAGTGTACGAAGAATGCTTTCACGACATTGTTGTGTTTGTTGCATTCTTCAAAAATGTCTTCAACTTCTGTTTGCCACTGAAAAAAATAGCAGCAAACAGGTTTTTGGAACGACATGAGAGCGTGTAAATAATGACAGAACTTCTCATTAAAGTTAGCAACATTGCTACTTTTAGTTAGTTAGTCTCCAGCACCGGAGGGAATGTGTTTACCTCGGCTTTCTTTAATTATTGCCTGAAGAAAACTCATCAGAACACGGTACACAGTCTTGAGGGACCGACGTTTTCTCTGTCATCTGTCATCAAAGTCTCCATGTTGTTCTGCCCACGGTCCAGCTCATAGATGCTATTCAGATAAATATAGCAAAAGCAGCAGGAAGACATGAGAGGGAAAGAGGTTTTATCTAACGTCTTTCACTTCTTGCTTATGACATGGATGTCTGGTAAGGCAAATAGTGTGTGTGTTTGTGTGTGTGTATAGTTAATGACTCTGAATACTGTGTATTTATCTGCAAACGTGTTTGTTTTTAACCTTGACAGGTATGAGGCATGTGATTGAGTTTGCGTGGCTGATTTACAGTATAATGTTTGTGAGGCTGTTTTTGTGTGAGGCAGATTGGCATCTAATTAGCGAGATGGAGAGGGAACCTCGCGTCGGCTCACACCTTTTTTGTGACAAACTCCACGGAGCGAACAATAAATAACACGGCTACTGTAACTTTAAGAAGCCCATCTGCCTGAGCTGTCTGTCATGACTAACGACACTTCAGAACCAACAAATGACTCTTAATTGAACGAGAGGTGTGGCAGCTTATTTACTCGCCTCCTCTTGTAATTAATTTTGTTTGTAATGCCTTTGTTTATTTATTTATTCCCCAGAGCGTAACCGCAAATCCACAACCACTGACAGAGACATTTTTTCATAATTCCAGGACTCAGGAGTGCCTGAGAAAGTTTATTATAGTCTATTTTGAGCAGGGGTTCGCAACCGATGGGCCATAATGAAAGCCTCAGCAACCTTTTAAGGGGCAAGATGGCTTAAAATCATTTAAAATCAGACCAGGAACTATATTATAGGAAAATAGTTGCTTAGTAGTGGACAGTTGGTGGCTTTTAAAAAAAACTTTGAAAACCACTAAATTAGGGAGATTTCTAGACCTGAAAAATCATATAAATTAAATTAAACCTTAAAATTCAGTTGATATTTTATTTATTTCATGAATATCCAATTTTCTAGTTGTGACCAACTCGACTCAGAAATGTATAATATATATATATATATATATATATAATTTATTTATTTTTGCTTTTTTTCTAATCCTTGAGAACCACTGGATTAGAGAGTCACACTAGAGCGATGCACTAATTATTTATATGCAAAATTTCACCCAGAAATTTAAGTTAAATTGCTAGAAAATTCCACAAATGAAAACAAAGGAAAGGCATGAACACATTCAAGTAAAAAAAATAACAGTTTTCTGTTCCAGTGTTCTTCCAGACCACCTTTTATTTACTGTCCCTGTGAATTGATCCATTGATTTGACTTACAGAACTTTGACTAGTTTGCTTGTGCGCAAATGGACGCTCAACGATTTCTGTGTGGGTGTCGCTAAGAAAAGATTGAATGCTGAGTGATGAGATGTTGTGGTGGCTGTCAGTGCATCTGCTCCAGAATGTTGCTTAGTTGCTGTAATAAAGCCATCTTAAAGATGCTGACCAGTGAAATGCTGTGGAAACGATGCAGGCTGTCAATTATGGGTGCTACACAGAAAAAGAGAGAGAGATATGAAACACAGTAGTTTAAAAAAACAAAACTTAACATATTGGACCATGTACACTAGTATTGAAAAGTTAAAGGTCAAAAAAACAATGGAAGCAGTGATGTTGTGAAATATTACAATTTGTTATCTACTGTATTTTTATAATATAGTTTTCTATTTGCTGATAATGGAGTCATTTATTCCTATAATGCAAAGCAGAATTTTCAGCATCACTGCTCTAGTCTTCAGTGTCACATGATCCTTTAGAACTAGAACCACACATAAACACACAGGCTTCGTGATTTAT
This sequence comes from Enteromius paludinosus, assembly GCA_032361165.1. NCBI lineage: Eukaryota > Metazoa > Chordata > Actinopteri > Cypriniformes > Cyprinidae > Enteromius > Enteromius paludinosus. The sequence continues at coordinate 19,172,744 of JAUMHQ010000083.1, forward strand.
AACACTGTACGTGTGTTGATTACCTGCAAATATAATACTATGATCTGATGAAATTGTATGTTCCCTTCTAGTTATGCTACTTTTCATATTACTTTGAGATTACCTGGAAGAGACCAAGCATCGCACACAGCTTGAGTCTGTTTCCTACTCCATTATCAGTTAAATGCATGAATCATGGGTTAACCTGGGTCACCTCGCAGCACTGGTCTGAGCCATTTGCACATCGCAAATTGATGAAAAGCAAGTGTTTTCCATTGGCAAAAGCAATTTTGTTCTCTTCTGGTGCATGACACACAAGCAGCCGTTTGTGCTGATTACGTTTGTTTACAGCTCAGCATTGTTGAATTCTTGATTCTGATTGGTTGTCAGGGGTTTTGAGGTTGTTGATTAATTTTCTATTCTTTGTGACAGGTTTGTTGATGCCATTGCAGTTTTGTATCACTTTTCAGCCACTTTTCAGAAAGTGGCTTTGGGCAGGATACTTGATCGGTGACGTCTGTAAGGATGAAAAAGCAAATAATTCCTTGAGATAAACATGTTTATTAGACATGTGCATTTGATAACTATAGCTTAAATGGAGTAATTGACTTTTGAGTTCTTAAAACACAATGTTCTGCCTTTAATTATTCCTTACAAAACCTGTTTGTGTGTGTATATTCTGTATAACACGAGACCCAAGAAAGTATTGCATAGGACAAGATCCTATAGATTACTTTAGTATCCATGCGATAGGCCATTTCTTTCTCTTATCAGAAGCACATGATTGGATTTAACCAGAAGGGATGTTATTATGAATTTTTCAGAAATGCTTCAGAAATCCAGTGGAAAAGTGCAGCTGTGTGTGTGTGTAGTAATGCCCTTGCCAAGCAAAAATCCTCAAGGTTCTGATTAAAATGTTTATTCCTGTCTTCAAGGGATACCAGTCATGCTTTAAAATTATGAAATATCTTCATCTTTATGTCCGTAAATATTGACCTTTTGCAAAATCCTGATGAGGCAATTACTCATAAAGAATAGTGGCTTCATATAGGAAAGACTAATGAGAGAGATGTTTGAATATTAATAAATGGACAAGAATTGGAACTGGAATGTAGTGTTTTTTGTGTTATATATATATATATATATATACAGGGTGCGATTTGTAGGGGGAGATACTACCAAAACTATACACCCTTGGCTTTTTTCACAAATCCCACCCTGTGTATATACTGTATTGTGATGGTGGGAAGGAACACAAGACAAGGAGGGCTAAAATCAAAAACCCGGAGGGTGGATTTATTAACATAAAGGCCCCGTAGGGGTAAAAGTGTAGCTGGAGGTAGCAGCTCTCTGGGCGGGGGTTCTGGCAGCTCTGTGTCAGGGTAGCGCTTCCGGGGGGTTGAAGCAGTTTGAGCGGTCACAGGCTTGTCTCTGGAAAATAGGGAGAGAGCAGTTAGATCCTCAGCAGCTCGGAGAAAAGTAAGTCTCCCCCTCTTGCTGTGCCTCACACGGCTTATCTAGCCGTGGGCTAATGAGTCCCAGCTGTGGCTGATCAGCTGCTGAGGAGCGCACCTTGCTTTTCCTCATCTGTTACCAGGGCAACGCTGATCTGTACTCAGGACGCTCGTCACACCCCCCCTCCCAGGCGTTGTCCCAGTCCCGGTGGAACAAAATGGTAAGCATAAGGGGGAGATAAGGGGGTGGGTGGGGAATGACCCCTGACAGTCCTGCGAAAGCCGACCACAGTAGAGAAAGTCGTCGGCGTTGTTGTGGCAGACGTCAAAAGGGACGTCCTGGAGCACGAGGAACCACAGCATCCTGGGACATCCACTGCAATGGAGCATGGTCAGTGAATAGGGAGAGCTAACGACCCACGCAGCTCCAGGACTGCCCACTTGACGGCCAGGGCTTCCTTCTCGACGTACTTCTTATACTTCTTCTCAGCCGGGGTCAGCGTACTGCTGATGTACAAGACCGGATGTTCCTCACCATCCTGGACCTGAGACACCACGGCCCCCAATCCTGCATCTGGGGCATCCGTTTGCAACAGGAAGGGGCAGCTGAACTCTGGAGAGCGGAGGACAGGTTCAGAGGTGAGCGCTCGTTTCACTGCCTGGAAGGCCTCTTCGACATCCGGGTTCCATACCACTTGTTCGGGCTGCCCTTTCCTAGTCAGGTCTGTCAGAGAACGGCTACAGAGGAGAAGTTAGGGATAGTAGAACAGTGGTAATAATCGGCCAAGCCTAAAAACGCTTGTACCTGGGTTTTTTGCTGGGTCTTTGGGCCATCTGGACAGCCTCCACTTTCATCACTTGTGGTTTGATCAGTCCCCTTCCAAACCTTTTGTTAGTCCAGCCCTCCGTAGCTTCCTCAGCACCCTCCACAGTCGCTCTAGGTGGTTCTCCCAAGTCTCCAAGTGAATGACTATGTCATCCAAGTAAGCCGCAGCGTACTGCTGATGGGGTCGAAGCAAGATATCCATAAGGCATTGGAACGTGGCTGGGGCCCCGAATAGACCAAAGGGAAGGGTCCGGTATTGCTAGTGGCCACTGGGGGTCGAGAAGGCTGTCTTGGGCTTGGCCTCATCATACAGCGGAACTTGCCAGTACCCTTTTGTCAGGTCGAGTGTGGAAACGTGAGGGTGCCATCTGGCTTGGGAACCAGTACAATTAGGCTGTCTCACCGGATATGTCACAGGGCCTATCCACTCCAGCACCGTATATGGCCCCTGCCACATATCAAAGAATTTACAAGCCGAGATGGGTACCAGAACCATCACTCGTTCACCTGGTTGAAATTCACGAGGCTGGGCTGCAAGGAACTAACGACAAGGAGGGCTCAAATCTAAAAACCCGGAAGGTGGATTCAGTAGTAGTAGTCAGCATCTGAAGTGGATTAAAAAGGATTCATGCCAATATTAACCAAAAGGCTGCCCTGTTTTTGACAATATTGGCACGAATCCTTTTTCATTTGTGATAATTTTGCACAGATAAGGGACAACACAAACTACGCAAACATATTTTATTACATAAACAGTTTATACATAAAAAATACTTACAATTTTCGATTCCTCAAATTATCCACCATTAGCAGCTATTACATCCCTGCATAATCTGGGCGTCCAAGCTGTCAGTTTATTCAGATATTGACTTAATATATTACTCCAAGGCTTCTGAAGAATTGCCTAAAGATGATTCACACTGGTTGGACACTTCTTATGGACATTACAATCCAGTTCATCCCATAGTAGCTCAACTTTGACATGTATATATTGTCATTATTATGTAATCAAAATGAAAATTAATATTGCTGGTCTTCAATGATAATGTTACTTTAATGTACAGTATTTGCACCAAATATGATAAGAATTTATGCTGATATCATCCAAAACCACGCTTTTGCAGGGATGTTTTCAAACTTTTGGAGGGTGGTATATATGAAGAGTTTATTTGAAAAAAAAAAAAGATAGCTGTTTTTTTATTGCTATTATGGTTTTCTATCATTTTATTGTGTTCGCAAGAGTTTGTTAAGGTTATATTTTAACCTAGTCAAAATAACCCAATTGCAGTTTAATTGAGATTAACTGGAATGCACCATGAAAAAACATGATGATTTCGGAGACTTACTAAAACATTATCTGTTATCTGTTTTTGCAAATCAACTCTTCATATATATAATTTCAAAATTCCCCTTTACTATCTTTAAAAATTTTCTTTAAAGGATAGTTCTTCCAAAATAAATACGTAAATACAAACATGCATGCATACTTACACACAGTACATAAAAATCTATCTCTATTCACCCATGTGTTTTTTTTTTTTTGTTTTTGTTTTTTTTAAACATTTAATTTACATGCAATAGAAGTCAATGTTAGCCAGAACTTCACTTTAATTGTCTAAATACTTTTTGGTGTTGCTGTGTAGACCATTTGGATTAACACACTTTATTTTTAATAATTTTAACAATTTTAACAAATTATTATTTTTCAAAACCAACACTGTTGTTTTTTCAAGTGCTGGCATTTTCTTCAGGAAATGCAAATGTAGTTGTTTTGTAGTACCAGTTTGGAAAGCACTCTTACTTTTGCCTGTGCCAAATCCAATTGGCCACAACTGTATCCAACATGTTTCTATGGATTTAAAAACGAATTCACTTTTGCCATTTCAGTGTTTTCTAATAGTTTGCACCTATTTATCAGCAGCTTTGTTTAAAGGCTAGGTCTCATAACTGAATAAACATGCATTTTTCACAACACAAGTGAGGGAAAATTTACACAGAATGGTGTAAGGGGCAATTCATATTAATGTGCCAAACTTCAAGGCATTAGCACTCCCTCACACATTTCAAGGGTGTTTTGTACTACAGTGTGCATAAAAAGCCGACCAGCTGCAAGTGTGAAGCAGAAAATGAATGAATGATGGGAACAAAGCGTCTCGGAGCCAAGGGCGGCTCAGCAGGGAGACGTGAACTTTGGTTGACTCTCAACCTTTACTGTAAAGTTGAACAGAAGTGTTGTCATTGAGATGATTTCATTCGAGAAATGTGCTGGAGAAGATTTCTTTATGATCCCTCAGAATTATGCAGATAAACTGCCAAATGTTTAACGCTTATTCCCAGCAGGAGTTTTTGCAGAGGATTTCCTCCAATGAACCTTGCACTAAGAGCTTAAAGTTCAACCAAAAAGGAAGAGACTGTTGTAATTTGCTGTCAGTGTGGTGCTTGCTGTCGATGTGAAAAATGGTGAACAAATCATTCTTTGGAGTTCACAAAAGATAAATACTAAATGATTCATTGAAGAAGTAAACTGATTCGTTTACTGAAGTGATAGTGAGAGTGATTAATAGCATATAATAATAATACAATAATAAATAATAATTGTTTAGCATATAATAGCATTTTTTATGTGAGGAACAGACCAAAATAAAAGTAGTTATCCGTTAAATATGAATAATCATGTATAAAAGTCTAAAATCACAAGTAGTAATACACAATTTGTAAATCAATCATTCTTTGGAATTGGATCTCTTCAGTTGATTTGGTTCACAAAAGATCTCTAAATGAGTCACTGATGATTTGATTTAATAATCAGTCATTGTGATCAATGAAGATTACCAGTGAATACTGTTGTAAATTTGATTGAACAGAATTACAAAATTATGTTTGCTAATTACTAATTGTATAAGTAGTTTTCTCCAATTATATATAACATATAATATTTTAGTGTGAGGAACAGACCAAAATAAAAGTTGTTGTTGAGAACTAGTGATGTCCAATTTGTGAGTGAGTCATTTATTGGAGTTACGAAAGATCTCTGAATGATTCATTGATGAATTGAACTGATTCAGTTGACTGATCCAGTCATAGTGAACAATAGCACTGGAGGTACAGTACATATCAGTAAATAGTTTCTTAAAGAATTTACATTTTTACTAACTAATGTATAATTTGAATAAATTTTAAAGGTTTTTTGGGAGTAACAGAGAAAAATGAAGGTTATCGAGAAGTAATTAATTTTTTTTTTTTTACGATTTTAAGAGTTGGATCTTTTCAGTTCCAGTTCACAGATTATCTGTGAATGATTCATTGATGAATTGAACTGATTCGGTTTACCGACTCTGTGATCCAGTTGAGATTAAAAGCACTTTGAATTTTATTTTCTTGCGCAAAACATCTGAAGACTTTGAAAAAATAGTAACATGAAACACTTTTAAGGTACTTTTTGGCAATTCGTTTTGTTTAAGCTTCAAACCCAGTTTGATTTCGGAGGTGCCTCCTCAACGGATGAGGCTCTTGGCCAATTTATGAATGAACTCAAGCTCACCGATCAGGTAATTAATAACACGGCAGCTACCCTTCATTACTGAGATGCGTTGAAGGTCAAAAAACATGCGGTCTCTGCAGTTTCTGCCTGCTTCAGTTACATTCCTGTAAACACATTCAACAAGAAGCAAATGAGAAAGTGGAGATTCATGGTGTCCTGGCTTCTTCTGGGATTATACATCACAGGTTACAGATTGCGTTCATTTCCTCTTGATATTTACCGCTCATTTATTTCTCTCAGGGGAGTGAGCAGAAAAAGTGACGACATGGCAGTGGTATTTGAATCATTAGTCCCCAGTGCTGTCATCTATCGCTCTATGCCATTTAAATCTCGAATGGAAAGAGCCAAAAAACCCGGCTCCTCTTCAGAAGTCGTGAAGATGAAATATTAATGGCTTCCTGCTTTTTAGCGTTCTGGCCTTGAATACTCAATTTACTATTCATATGTTGATTATAAAGAAGCAGAAAGCATTTTTGAGGGTCAAAATATGGGCCCTATGTTCATCTTTTTCTTCCATGCTTTTAAATAGTTAATAATGCGGTACCTGAATGAACGTCTAACATTGTAAATAATAAGATCAACGTTTTAACAGCTTTAACAACTACATTAAACGTTCAAAAATCCAATTTATTTCTTGCTTCAGCTCATAAATGGATACAATCAGATTTTTATTTTAATGGGAATTTTCCAAATAGGCACGTCGTGCAGACAAAATACTGACAGACATTTGACGCAAGTTAGTATTAGAATCACGTGGTCAACTTTTATTTACCTAGAAACTCTTCATTTATTTAGAAAATCGGTATGTTTGAAAGAGCATTTATTTTTCTTTCTGTGTTCTGCTAATTATACATGATCTGTGTTTTCTTCATTTAAAAGAAAATCCTTCTCTATATGAGTCCGATTTTGTGTCTTTGTCTTACAGAAGCTTTAGATCAGCTTGCTGCAATTGTCCTCTTGAAGATATAATGCTAATGTAAACACCTAACCGTGTGTGTGCATACGTCTGATAGTGTTACATCTTGAGTGTCTGGGATCTTTTATTGATGAGGTTCCTATTTTGAAGACTTAAATTTCAATACATATCTTTGTTCGGTTTCATTTGTATCTTTATGGAAAGCCAACTTGACGTTCTGAAAAACGTTCCTTTTTTCTTTACCACAGTTGAACGGAGGAAAGAGGCCATTGTTCCTGAGACAATGAGAATTTGATGTGTTGAGGTCAAAATATGATTGAAAGAAAGAGTCTTTGTCAGTTGTACTTAGCATACTTTATTCAGCAATGAAGATAAAGCACAGAAATCCAATGCTGAAGCCCGTTTTACAGTTTTGCGGAGAATTTTCCAGACGAGTACTATCTGCGCTAAGCATTACTGTGTATTAGTGTGCTGTATAAGTGGAGGGTTTTGGTGGGAATGTTTGGGGGAATCATCACATAGTGTTTCTCAACAGTCTTCAGGAGACACAATGCTGTAAATGTACTGTAAGGAATTTCCAAACCAATTACTTTCCCCGTGCCGTCTCCTGTCTTAAACATGAATTACAGGATCTGGCTGTACCTTGTGGGTTTGGATCCATGAGATGCCTTTCTGCCGTTTCTTTGTTCAAAGGCGCTTCCAAACGGCTCCACTGCCTTTTCGGTCCAATCCCAAATTAATTTGTTTGATCTGTTGCCACATCAAAGACATTTAAGCCCAGTGGGCCAGTAATTGTACACAGCGTGCAGTGCACTGTTGGTCACTGAATACATTTTTTAGTTTTGATCGCGTATTTTGAATTTTTTATGATATTTATTGCGTTTAATGTTTATCTTTATTAGAAAAGTGAAGTTCAAAAATAAAATTACGTATTAAATG
>JAUMHQ010000083.1:19180597-19191577 GCA_032361165.1 Enteromius paludinosus
AGCTCGGGCAATAAGGTTGTTAAAACGGAAGATTGTCGAGGCTTAAGACGAATGAAGGACGACAGTACAAAGTGCAAATAATTTGTCGCACTGCACATGCGTGAAATGCGTTAAAAAAATTAACGTAATTAACGACAAAAAATAATTAACGTCATTAACGCGTTATGTTTGACAGCCCTAATATATATATATATATATATGAATACTGATTGTAAAATATACTATGTACTGTATATTGCATATGATAACAAATATGGGGTGGAGATTGTTGATGAAACGTGCTATTAAAATGATATTAATCTCATTACACATGTGAATTGGTAGCAGATGATGTAGATAAATGAATTTTCACTACTACATTAGGATGGTCATTAGTGCAATAGTATAATTCTTATTATTTTCATCAGAGTGTAGAACTTGATATTTACGATTGATTATTTCAGTGCTTTCTAGCTTTGTCTCCAGTTATTTTTATCCTTTCATGTTGCACACAACTCTGATGACATGACAACAGGAAACAAAATACACCATTCTAATTGTGTTAACAGAATCTGTATTCTTTATTTCTGCAGATGAGCTCATGCCGAGTGGTGGGTGTACAGTAAATTTCACACATTAAATTTAGTGACGAGTGCTATATTCATAAATTGATGATCTTATGTTTTGCATACTTTTTTTTATTATTCAATATATTCCCTTTATACATCTGACTTATAAAGTCACTTCAGTAATATACATTTTTTTCTACTTAAAGTTTTAAGTTTATTGATATTTTGGAGCGTCTTTTTTCAAACATTTCAAATTTAACACAATGACTTGTGCTTTAACTGGCATATCATGTAGATAATTACTTTTTAATGCATGGACGGCAATAGTTTAGTATGACTGTGGATTTGCTTCCTTTCATTCTTGAGCGTGAATGAGGTCAGACTTACAATCTGCTTTCCGATTCATCCTAGTAGTGTTAAATGGAGTTCATAGCTTTGGGCAGGACAGTCAAGTATTTCCACACCAGTCTCAGTAAACCATTTTAATCTTACTATCAGGTTCACACTAAGCAATTCATACAGGCATTTTTACTTCTTCAGGACCTCAGATTCTAGTTCAAGATGATTTATTCCTACATTTAAAAAGAAGCATTGTTTGTTTTCTTCTAATCCAATGCACTTCATCTAGTTTCTTTTTACTAAAGTACAAAAATTGGGTTAAAGGCATACCTGTAGGTCATCATCTACTCACTCTCCAAACCTTTACAAGTTGTGTTTCCTAGTTTGAGCTCGAAAGAAGATTATTGGTTACCAAACAGCTGACGGTAGCAACCAGAGCTACCACTGACTGTTCGGTTTCCAACATTCTTCAAAATATCTTCTTTTGTGCTCAACAGAAAATATTGTTGGAAATAAAATTGAGGGTGAGTAAATGATACATTTTAGATTTTTTTGTGAACTATTCCTTTAAAGCCCACTTGTGCTTCCCGAACGACCATTTAATAGACTGTTAGTTTAAGCGATCTTGGTTTTGAAAGCATGTCGTTTTGCGCATCCCTGGTGTCTGTTGGATTTTGCATACTTCAGAACGAAATGAGTCATCCAGGCAGATGAAATCATTCTAAAATGTTGTATTTTCTTGCAAAACTTCCCCATCTCCATCAGCTTTTGTTTTTTTCTTAAGCAGTCGGTAGGGTCCGAACGATTTGGACGGTTACAATGAACAGAAGGTCAGAGCCTTAGGGGAGCGTGTGGGACGGACCTGCCCTGCTGCAGGCCTTACACGGTCATCTTGGATCCGAATCTGGAAACCTCTGTTCTTTATAAATAGCTCAGTGTGGACCTGACAGCGAGACTCCGTTGAAGAATGTTCCAGAGAGAGAGAGGGCCTCGAGGCGTTATGGGCATCAGATGTGTGGAAGATTCGTCGAAAACTCTGACAGTCTCACTGTGAAATCTGCGAGATTGATTTTTCAGGCCGATATGAAAGACAAAACCCATCTGTGGTGTCGTAGAGACACTCCTCTGGCTGCAGTAAGAGACTGTGGAGGTTGTTTATGAACCTCTTGCACCTCTTGCCTACGAGAGAGACTGGCGCTAGCAAGCTGATTAGCATTTTTCGGCACCAAAAGACGAGCTCCGGTGCTGAGTGAGTTGCAGAAGTATTGCCCTAATAGTGTGTTTCTGGCAGACTGTCTGAAAGATGAGTGTAGATCTTGTTCCTTTTTTCCTCTGGCTGTGTTGTGGAACTGACAGTTCTAACAGTTGTAGAAATAAGAAATGTGGCGTATAAGCAGCATGTATGTCAGCCTTTTTCTAAACCCCTCGTTCTTTCACTCACTCTGTCTTTCGTCCTGGGCGGTACCTTGTACCTTGCTTGTCGGAGCTGCGGCCGGCCTGACTGTATGCATGCCTGTGTAAAATTGGTTTGTTCATCCATTGTTTCTGAGTGGCAGAGATGTAATGCCTGATAGTGTCGGTTCACTGGCTGGCGCCAGCCGTCAGATCCTCATCCAATGGATCTGCAGAACCATCGGGACTGCAGGCTAATGCATCTACAGGAACGTTTATTTTTGGTGATGGGATGCCACACATCCAGGTGTTAAGGTAAAGGAAACAACTGCTGCTGTGTGTGCTTGAACAGTGCCCTTCTGTTAATCGAAAACGTTGATATTGATGGAACTGCAGTAGGGTTTGAGGAAAGGATTTGGGAGCCAGGTTGGAATTCCATTTAGAATTCTATTTGAAGTCCTGAATTTCAATTGAAACCGAATTAGTGGAGCAATCAGGGTGCATGCAAAGATAAGATAGATTGATAGATAGAAAGTAGAGTTGTGCAAAGCAGCTGGTATTTGTATTTGTTGAGGGGGGAAAAGTATTTGTATTTGTATTCGAGTAAAATTCAAAATAGACGTACATTTTTTTTTTTTTGCATTACACTTCTAATTTACGTTTTAGTTTAAAGTAATCTTTAATATTATCCATTACAATAATTATGGATCTGCAATATTGGTTGATGTTACTTTTAAAAGTAATACATTACAATACTGCGTTACTCCCTAAAAAAAGTAACTAATTAAGTTACTTAGTTACTTTTTATGGAAAGTAATGCATTATTTTACTTTTGCGTTACTCTTTAAATATGGGCCGAGCTTTAGTGTGTTTGTTTTTAATATAAGACATTCTATTTATAGCAAATGTAAAAGCACACCTAAAAGTGTCACCAATAAACCTCAGGCTGAAGAAAAAGTAAATTCACTTCTGTAAAGTAGAATACAGGAGAAAGTTCAATACTCTACAGCAATAAAAAAAACAATGAAGCACAATAGTTAGTTTTTTTTTTTATAATTTTTGCTTGTAAGTATGGTTGAACAGGATCATCAAAGGTCAGCACAAAGATATTGGGATTAGATATATTTGTGTAATTTAATTATTGCAGGTTTGCAAGTTTATTTTAATTCATTTTGATGAATACTAAATCCATTTTTTGAGAGTGAGCTGAATTAATGCACATTCACATTTAGTCTAGAACTACTCTGTATTCACTAGTGGTGGGCTAACACCTCCATGTTTATTACAGAGGTGAGAGGGTCTGTTTTGTACATCTGGGCGTCACAGAGATCACGCGCTCTGTATGCGTGCACTGCTATAATCATTCAGATTGATTACAATTAGTATAATCACAAATTCCATGGTGATGCTAAATGGCTAGTATAGCAAAACAATGTTAATGTGTGGTTACTTAAGTTCAACTATTATGATTTTTATTTGTAGTAAACCCATGTTTAATTTTGATCATTAACACATATGTAACCGAGTGCAGAAATGAACGTGAGTAATCTTACCTGATACTGATATTACAATAGTCAGTCTTAACAGTTTACGTGATCTGATTCTTTATTTGTATTTATTTATTTATTTTATATATCAAAATATATTAAACATGTGTGCTGTAAGAGCATCTACAGCATATCGCATTGGCTAAAACACACAAGGAAACGCGTTGAAATATCCCAGACATTGCAGATTCGATGGGATTAAAATTTACCAAGTACGTCTGTGAAACAAAACACTCTCTAACGACCCCCTGTAAAACTAGTTCCGTCTGAATCTGGCTTTACTTTTAGTCATTATTTAAGTAGCACACATATTCTGATTGCCTTTGGCAGAATTAAAATGAGCCGTTTTAATCTACATTAATCTAGATAAAAAAAAAAAAAATGTATGCCCACCCACTATTCACACACTGCACACAATGCTCTGCATTTCTGATTTCTACCAACATGAGGTCAGGAGACTTGTCAGTCAATAAATAAGAAAACAAAGTAACTGGCATTACTTTTTTGAAAAAGTAACTGAGTTATATTACTCTAAAATCAAAAAGTAATGCATTACTTTACTAGTTACTTGGAAAAAGTAATATTATTACGTAACTCGCGTTACTTTTAATGTGTTACCCCCAACACTGGTCACTGATGCAAAGTGCAGTTACTCCGAGGTAACAATTTGTCCCAAATAATTTGTCACACTAAGCATGCGTGAAATGCGCTAAAAAAATTTACGTAATTAACCACAAACAATAATTAACGTCCCTAATATATATATATATGTATATAATTCATGACATATGTAGCTGATAGGAAGGAAGGATGGATGGATGGATGGATGGATGGATAGATATTAGATTCCTTATTTCAAGCAGTGTATTATTTGTCTCATAGTGAGAGTTTGTACGTAGGAGTTTGAGAACGTTCTTCTGAATGAACAATTACTATTCAGTGTTCATCTGTGAATTTGAGGTTACAGTTGATCATGTTCTGCCGCCTCTACCTGAAAAGGTCAGTGGCACATTTGGCATCATTTAAAAAGGTCATTTTGAAGCACAGGACCTCTTGGGCAAGTGTACAGGGCAAGCTGTCTTTGAGCTGCTCTATATTGGACGTCTGGGAGAAATGCAGCGAGTTCGTTTTCACTGACAGATTCTTTGTAAGCAACACCATTACTGCAACCCTTACGGATAGCCGGAGGTTCTCTTGCCAACAACTATAAAAATGATGGTCCACGGGGCCATTAATTTCATACAGAACTCTTTTTCCGTTTTGCATGTTAGATTGAATTGCAACAGGATGTCCTTGGGGTCGTTTTCAAGTGTCAAGAAAACATCCCTTATGAGCAGAAATTAGAGCAAAAGAAGTAAAACTCATTCGAGGTCTTGTTGTTTTTGTGCTTAACATTTTTTTTTGTGGACTTCCACCTCGACCATACGATTTCTTCTCAGGTGAACAGCCATCGTGCGTGTCCAGAAATACACCACACCCCACAGGTTCGGAGGGTGACTTTTCATTTTCCTGTCTTTAATTTCATAGAAAATCAAGTCCGCTTAAAACGCGATCCCAGTAAGAGCCCGCTAGAACCTGAAGCCTGCGTTTGGCAGATTTTGCATTCAATCACAATCATTCAGCACGTCCGACGGATCCGCTGATGGAAGCCGAGGCCTTTCAAATTGCTGTTTATTCAATCACATTTCTGCCGTTTCAAAAAGAGCAGCAGGAGCTCTGACCTGGTTCAAAAAAGCTCAGTGTCCGAATGCAGTCCTGCCAGGCTGTGGCGTCATGCCATTTTGGTTCATTGGCAGGAAAAAGCAACGTCTTTTAGGTCATCCCACCTTGTCGAAATACGTAAATAACTGGCATTTTAAAAAGGTCCAGACAGTAAAGGTTGACATTCAGTGGACTATCTTCTTTAAGGTTAACTTAAAGGAAAGCAGATAACAGATACAACCACGAGCACCTTCAAACCTGTGGGGTAAAATATTAATATCAGTTTTCAAAAGCTTAAGATTCAGAGCTAATGCATCTTACATTTCAGATGAAGGATCAGACACATAGCATAAATTATTGCCACACACACACACATGCAAATGGCACACATGGTGTTTTATATACATATAAAATATTAAAGCAAAAGGTCAAAATGTATTAAGTTAAATTTTTTTAGAAGCTCATTCATTTGCCCTTTTAACTGTGCATCATTATTTGTTTGTTGCATTGTATTATTTACATTTAGCGTTGTTTTTCATCTCCACCTGCTTATTTTATTGACATTTACATAGATGTTCTGCACAAAACATATCCATTATTTACCCTCTTTGGGCTTAAGTTAAGCAAAGCTATTTGAAAATGAACATATCCATTAAGTATTTCATAAAATATATTCAATTGCAGTCCGAGGCTTGATTGTCGTACGCGAGCTCTATTTCATTTTGAAACAAAGAGGTGCAGTGATTGAACCGCCTTCACACGTGCCGATGGTGAGTAATGTCGCTTCTCCTCACTGGGCTTTGAAAGACACCACACTCATTTGTCTGCATTTCCAATTGGATTCGTCTAATGGCAGCAGCAGTGCATTGTTAAAGTTTGTTTGGGGCCACTGTGCAGCGGGAGAAATCGATAACCAATTGACTGTGATTTCATAGCCTTTAATTTTGAAAGGTTCAAGGCGAGACTTTTATCCGTATTGTCCTTCCAAAGTATACAAAGAGGCTGGCGTTGTTTAATACAATATTGTGTTTGGAGTAAATATAATGGAAAAATATGCTGCACACGCAGGCTGTAGTTTATGCATTACTGTGGAAAGTGGAAGTAGTCATTTGCTGCATTTTTCTCTCTCTCTCTCAGAATCATTTAAATACATTTATATGTATACATTTATATTAACTTATTTATATAACTTATCATTTATTTTTATTTAGTGCTTTTTACAATCAATGCTGTTTCAGAGCGACTATATAGAAAATTGTACCTTAATGTCTTAAAGCCCCCAGTGAGCAGGCAAAGGCGACAAAGATCGATGCTCATCGGCCAACAGGCTCTAAATGCACCATTTCGGGTCCCATCTCGACATTGTGCTTCGCCCGGGAGTCTCAAATCATTATGACTGTTTGCATTGGTAAAAGCATCTGGTTATTTATTAGAGATTAAGCCTTCAATCAATGTACTGTACTTTTGTCTTAACCGGTTTAAGTTTATCCTAGTGTTTGCCTAAAAAGTGTGGACCTGAAAAGTAAATCCAAATTCATTGAAACCAACTGTTAGACAAATCTAGAAGATGAGTTAAGCAAACCTTCATATACTCTTAAAATGAAGGTTCTTTATTGGCATTAATTCATGTTCTGCTTACATTCTTAATAATAATGGTTCTCTTTGGAATCTATGGTTCCATGAAAAACCTGTGCAATATAAAAAAGTAAAGTTTTTTTTATTTTTCATTAATGGTTCCATGAAGAACTTTTAACATCTATGAAATCTTTACATTTCATAAAATTTCTGCATGTATTCATAAAAATAAAGGCTCTTTTTTTTTATAAGGAACATTCAGCGTCTACTGTATGAAAGCGTAGCACTTCACACAAGATCTGCATATATTGTTAAAAATAAAGGCACTTTGTTGGAATTCCATGATTCCATGAATAAACTAACATTCATTTGCATTGATGCTTACATGAAGACTGTTTAATATCCATGAAACTCCTTTTTTGGGGGCATTTGAAAAGATTTTTTTTCCTGCATGTACACCATGCATTTAGTTTGTTTACAAGTTCATAATCTTGTTTCTTGCACCGTAAAACAGTTCTAATCTTGGTCAGTTTTTCGTTCAGAGCTTTCACTGGTTTTTAGAAGTTTGAGAAGGTTTTAGAAGGAACATGTTTTTATTAATAAGTGACATCTGTGCTTCTCCGCTCTTGCCATAACTGGTACCGTAGCTGGTGTTTTCATCTCTTCTGTGCATATATGCTCCTGAACCCCTGCGAATTCTCATGAGAAGCCAGTTTGTGAGCTGTCATCTTAATAAGAGACACATCAATAAAAGATAAGCTTTAAAATGCATGGGAAGTTTGGGGGCGACTCAATCATGGCGGTCCGTTGTGGTTCTCGTTGAGTAGACTCGCACTCGTTCTTCATCACGATCACAAATTCGCCAATTACCTCATATTCAAAATCTCGAAAAGGAGCAGATCACTGCATGTTTGCGATTTCTTTGACGCTCTCGGATGATGGAATTGACATATACCGTATGTGCCCGATCTCTCACACAGATGCAACCCCTTCCATTCATCCAGTCCATTACAGCTAGCGTTAGTCGCAGTCATAAACATCAGCCAAGTTTATGAGTCATATCTCGCTTTTGTGCCTGTAGAAAAGCAAACAGCCCGTAGACTCTCTGGGGGAGCTATTTGCGTGCCACTTTTCTCTGGCTTGGGCCACGCTTCACGAGCAAATGCTTCCCGGGTGCCCCTGTCTTTCTTATCAGCATTATCTACAAATGGAGCAGAGACGTTTGAAGGTCATAATGAAATTAGAAGTATTTCATCATGCCCTTGCAGAGCGAGTAAAGCGCAAGAGAGTGCAATAAATATTTTTGAACGAGGGCAGTGCCCCATCATTTCTTCTCACTCTGTGGGATATATTATCACTGTAATTTTTTCCCGGCTACCTGTGCTGCTCGGAAGGTATTACAACATAGATTTTTATGATTCATCAGGGATTAAATCGATGCTGTTTGGGTTCATGCGCTCATATTTGAAGCTTCTGAGAAGCCCCACAATGCACTGTGTCATTAGGTTACTGGCATTACCATAAGAAAGCGTTGTGGGAGAATGTCCTTGGCGTTTACTCTTTCACTGTGAGATCACAAAAGCAAAGTTTGCAAGTAATGCCTAATAGAGATGCAAATATCCGGTTGAATGGACGGACATCTCTCTCAGATAGTGGCCTCTTGGCGCAAGTATCAGGATTAAAGCTTTCTGGTTTGTGCTTTTTGTAATTCTGGGGTTTTATTCGCTTTTGCTAATGTAGCCAATCACCATCAGCAATATACGCAACCGTGTTTCTTTAACAGATGCACTTAAATTAGCATTTTAACTCTTCAATGTGAATACATTACACAGGATTTGAGCTTTTAATGGTATTGAAAGAAGGCTGCATTTATTTTCTGAAATGTACTGTAATATTGATGCTTTCGATTTTAAAATGTATTTTATTCCTGAGTTTCCAGCATCATTTCTTTCGTGTCACATGAATTTCAGAAATCATACTGTTACTCTGTTTCGCTACTCAAAAACATTTGTAATTAATAATGTTGAACAGTACTGTCCTGCTTAATATTTGTTGAATAGAAAGTCTGGGGGAAAGAATCAAAGCATTTATTTGAAATATTTGTATCTTTTTTATAATTACATATTTATTGAACATTTTTAGTGCAAAGCAGCCAAAAGAAAAACATTCACGGTAAATTATCCGTCATCTCCCCTCAAAATAAAGAGTTAGTATAATACGAGTTAATTAAATGAATAAATAATAATAATAATAATAATAAAAGCAACCAAATAGAAAAAATAAATAAATAAGAAATAAACACAGAGACACTAAAAAGTACCTTCTAACACACCATTAAATAAATATACATCAAGTACAGAGTGTTGAATTAAGGCAAAATATTTTGACTTTTAAATTAATGCATTATTTCTATGAAATTATTACTGAAAATATAAGCATTATTAGTAATGTTTAATGTGTTTTCTAGGTTGTTGCTTACTTTAATGAAATAATTCCTTAAGTTCAAACAAAAGGCATTTTCCACTTTTATTAGTCTGTCTGGCAAAAATTGTAAGCGTATTAGAATATGATTTGGTTTATTTTGTATTTAATGGCCTCTGTATTGTTTATAGAAACAAACAAAACAATTACGGCTTTAAAAAAAATATTATGTTTACATATTATTGCTCCAAATCTGAGCTTAAGGTACTGTATTATGTTATATCTTCTTATTCATGGTCTCATCTTTTGTCTTCTAAATCAACAGCCTCCAAGTTTCCGTGTGTTATTATGACAGATACAGGGCAGAGAGAGAAATTTAATTAGTTCTGAATGAACGGCAGCTAATTATTAAAAGAGACTTAGCGTATTTTTATTAAGTATTTGTGTTCGACCCTTTTGTTAGAACAAGGTGTTCGTGTGACAATGGAACATTTAATTACATTTCCTTTGTCTTATTAAAAACTCCTAACGAGTCAAAAACCTGGGCTGTTATTGCTACCATTATAAAGGAGCCGATATGAAATGTGTGGTCACTGTCTGTTGCTGTTCTGCTTCCTTATTTTTTGCTCTCTGTTGTCTACCGAAGAGTCTTTCACTCCTTGCCCTTCAAGAGACAGGGTGAGGCATCATTACAAGGTAATATTTTCCCGCTTTAGGCGCAGGCATTTTGATTTATTTCTTGTAAGAGAAAAATATTAATATTTATACACTGTGATGGGAGGGAAAACATTTAGGCAGTTGTTTTTTATTCAGATCATTTAAATTTGTAATACGTAGGGTAAAAATATGAATAGAGCTATGATGTGAGCTGCATACGCCGCTGGTAAATGAGATGTATGAACAGCATCGTGGAAGGAGAAGCGCTTTCAGCAGCTGAACTTGCAGAATTTTGGAAGCCTCTTTCGAGTTTTAAGGATGTTTCGAATGCTCTTTTGGCTCAGATCACAGCAGGAGTGTGTAACGTGTGGTTTAGAGCATAGTATTAAAGCAGTTGCCTGTTTATCCAGAGGAGATGTGTTCAAACTCAGCAGGTTAGTGTTGGCAAAACTGTGTTATTTTCGGACAATATACGTTGACTGGTTTAGAGCGAGAAGTGTGATCTGAAAATGATGCATGTATACATGTATATGCCGTATGTGTATAAAATTGGCACTCAACAAATGCCAAATGAGTAAAATTAAGTGTCTCACAACAAAGGTAGGGCAGGGCGAAAAACTCTATCTCTTCTCCTCCAAATCGTCCGACATCGTTGTTTTACCTTTTAACTTCCTTTTTTTTTTTTAAATGGCGTTTAACCCTTATAGGCCGAGGATCACGCCAGCGTGATTTGGGTCTTTTTTTTCTTGTCAGTGCGAAAGACACTAAAAGTACTCTGTTGACTTTGGTCACACAAGTAA